>JAOZJS010000067.1:0-122594 GCA_025882695.1 Amerodectes protonotaria
TGGTAGCGCAGGTGAACACACCGAAAGTCCTGATGGAATATACGATGTTAGCAATAAACGTCGCTTAGGCTTGACCGAAGGCCAAGCAGTCATGGAGATGCAAGAAGGTGTACTCAAATTGATTGAAATGGAAAAGAATGCGAAATAATGAAAAAAAATCCACTAAAATTTTGACAATTTAATTAAACAATTAATTCGCCTAAATGAGCCAACAAGTTTCAATTTAAAAATAAGCACCATAATTTCAGGGAATTTCATTTGATTGTTCCCCAACTGATGCAAAGAGTTTTGCGAAAGGAAGCTGTCAAATTTTAAATTTTTATCAGTTACAATCCGATGCAGTAGATGGCGACACTGTTGAACAGATTCAAAGAACAATCGAATTTTTTGGCGGTCTAATTCATTCGTTGCAATCCATCTATGGTCCAAGACCATGCTAGCAAGATGATTTTGGTCCCGATCGAAGAACGAGAGGCACGAAAACTTCGTGAAACAAAAGTTGCATCGAGGTTTTATCACAGGTACAGAACAGAACACAATCCAAGCCAAAACATCAATGGACCATCGTTGATTTATTCTGAAGCCCCCAAAAATGTGGAAGAATTTTATCTAAATGATCTCCATTTCAAACGTCAAACTTTCGCGTTAATTCCTGAATGTTGTTCGGAATTTTTAACGCAAACAGGTATATAAAATCATGTTTATTCAGATGACATATTTTTGTTTGTCGATATGGATAAAAAGTTAATTTATAATTTTTTTTCGAATGAAATAGATACCATCAAGCGGATGGTTTGTAGAAAAAAAAAACATCTTTCATTTCGTCATCATCATCGTCATGATTCTCGACCATATCCATTGAAGGATGGATCGAAAATTCAGGATGCATTCAGATGTGCAAGAATCTGGATTGATTGAGATTGAACCCTTTATATATTGCTGATTTTTCTGCTTTTTTTGTGTTCAATGTATTATTTAGGATCTTCACAGTTGACGCTATGGACACAATTGTTGGTATGGACACAATTGTTGGATTTGCTTCAACCACTTGTATGCGTGTTTCATAGCACGTTCATCAAATCCTGTGGTTGTTTCCATTGCTTTTTTGCTCTGATAAAAAAAACCCAAAAATCCCACTGCATCAAACCCTGATTTCGATTTTGATTTTGCTGCTGCTGTTGTTGTTGTTGTTTGTTTGTTTGTCGAGAAAAACATGGTCGCAACCTTGATCATAAATTCTCAGGAGAAAATCGTACAGGTGGCGATGGGGAATTCAATCAAATTTGTACACCATATAAATTTGATCATATACACTAATTCAAATGTACTCGTTTCGAGTACCTGTACTGTGATACATTAGGGATAGAGATTGAATAAATCCTGTTTCTGGCCACATCCATGTAATATTCTCCATACTCCATCAAAGGAACCAATTAGGATCGTGATTTTCCTTTGAGGGATCAAACATCATTATTAATTTTGTCGAATGATCCCTAAGCTTCGTTCCCCTTTTAATCCTGTTTGAAGAAGATGAATGAACAACCCTTCAATCCTCTTCATCCTGGTGCTATCAATTAGGATACAAAGAATAAAATTTTAACGTACAACCTTGAACGAAGATGGATTTTAATGATTATATTGATTACTGAAAAAAATGTTTTCTTCACTGAAGCATAATGATCAATCAATTAATTGATTTCAATTTGAATGAGAGAAAAACATCGATATTGAAAGGGAGAATATTTACCTTCATATTTCGAATCAAGCATCCAATATGTTCAACCACCATTGATCATCATCTCAGATTTGTATAGCCATCGGGCAAATTTTTTTTTACGTTCTTGGCTTGCTTTCTTCTTTCTAATGATGATGTTTTAAGTTCTCTTTATAATATTAATGATGCAATTGAATCAAGACAAGAATCGTTGCGACGATTATAAGAACAAAGATGGTCTTGTTGCATCTTGTGGAATTAATTCTAATACTTCTACAAATGTGTCGTCATCATCTATCGACCACCTTTCTTTACTTTATTTTCTTAACATTGCAATGAGGATTGCCATCACCAACGAAAGCAGTGAAGAAAAGAAATTGTTCGATCAAAAATATAAAAACTCGTAACGCTTTCCATTCCGAGTGATGTTAAATGTTGCAGTTTTTCTCCCACATCAATTCAACATACTTATTGATTTTTTGAATCAAACAAAAATTATTGGAATCATGTTCCGTCCAACCCTATTTCTCATTTCTAGTTTTCTGGTATTGTTTCTGATCTGTTCAGTTCGAGCAGCCGAAAAAATTAAATGTGATGCAGAAACAGAGAAAGAAATGGATGAAACAGTAGGCCTGATCATGACTTTTGGTACAGATCGTCAATTTCCCACCGATAAAAATAAATTCAAAGAATATTGCAAGTAAGTACCCTTAACCTTTGTTCAACACTGGCCAGGTTTTATAACATAGTTTGGTTGTGGATCTAGGGACCAATCAAAATATGTGGCCAAATTAGAAAATTATAAAACATCGTGCCTGAAAAACCAAGCCAAAAGCATTGTATCGGTGATCATTTATTCAATAAAACAAGTGATCAATACCTACTGTAAACGTTTAAATTCGAAACGTACAGCAGAATTGATGGATTCAGCTGTTTGTGCTAATGCGGCAAGCAATGATTATAATCAATGCAGCATTGAATATGTTCAACGTTTGGTCTACAGCAAAACATTGAAGCAAAGCAAAGATCGTTTGATTCAAGCTTGTTGGTAAGTGATCGCAAATTGAACGCTTTTTGATTGAGTGGATGGTTTTATTTCATTTTTGCGATTTCCACCAAAAAATAGCGGTTATTTTCACATTCAGAGCTGCGTTTTCACACAAGCAGCCAAACATCCGGAAGAATGTACACAGGAAAGAATCGAGGCCAATTGGACTTATATCCGGACCTTTTTCGATAATGCCATCAATGCTGCTTGCGGTGAATACAATGGTGATAGTGATAAATGTGATCGTGTTACAGTACCGCCAGCGAAGAAAAGCAAAAAAGCCTTGCCAAAATCTTTTTTCAATCCATTGGTCAAGCTTTTATCGAATCTTTGAATACTTACGTTGCCAACATATTCTTTCCAACAGCATCATAAACCTTATTATTCTTTAACAAACATACTGATTATTATGATCATCATTTTTAATAATTCTTGATTTATCAATTCTGATTTTGTATTCCGCTTCATCATGAGTATGGCAATTTGAATGTGATTGTTTTCGGATGACAACTATTTATTTCAATTCACTTGATAATATACTAGAATAAAGCTTGCCAGAATTCAATCATTCAAGTTTTAATGTCAATTTGAATGTTGTAATGTTGCGCAGGTCCAATAAAAAAAGTAGCAAATTCAAACAAAAAATAATGTAGCAAATTCAAATTTAAAAAATGTAGCGAATGTCAATTGTCAAGTGATTGATGCGTTCAAGCAAAATGATCCTATCGATTGAACACCAAATATCATCATCGCTTACATCCTGAACACTACAAAGAGTTACAAGTCTATAGACCATATATAGTCAAAGTTGAAAAGACAAATCGAATCAAATTGTACTCCCAAAAGAGAGAGAAAAAATTTAAAATGACTCCACCTTCTGCTTACTATTTTCCTAGTTATGGTTTATGGGGATGTGGTTTAATTTGGGGAAACAATTTGAAATACTAATTTGGGGGATTGGTCAAGTGCAACATGGGTACACTGAAATAGGTGGAGCTAGGTAAGGAGCCACCAAAAAAATAACTACGATTAGCTACAGGTTGGACATCCCTGTTATAGCCTATGAAATTTTGATTCTTCTGTCCAAGTTTTCCTTGGCCATCTTGTTTTGATTGTCCTCTAAAACGAGCGAAAAAATAATCCTTTCTTTACTAAGTACATGCATTCGAAGTGCATCAATCAATTCTTGGGATCCTTTGGAACTATCAAACCGTAGTCGCCCTTGAACTATTTTGAACGATTTCAAATTTGACGTTTTACCATTGTCGAGTCTTTCGAACAATGTTTTTAAATCTTCATCAGTAACATTAATTCCTAGTTTTCTAGCCCTATGGCTGAATGCTGGACCCAAGGAGAATTGTTCCAAATCTTCCAGGTAGAGTCTTATGGCTTCAATAGATCGTCCATCGATTCGATAATCACAGTTTAAATTCAACGAAGTTAGTCGGGAACAATTTCTCGCCAAGGATATTACTTGTTGATTGGTTAAAGTAGCGCAATCGATGCTTAAAAATCGTAATTTTTGATTTGTATTCAAGTGATCAAAATTCAAGTGCGGCCCTTCGGAATCCGTTTTTGGCTGATGCTGATAGACCAACAATGATAATGAGACTGCATTGCGGAAATGGCTCAAACATTTGATCAAATCTAAATTTTCTAGCTGAACATTATTGACATCAATGGCCAAGCTAAAATGTTCCACCTTATTGATAGATAATGATAAATCACCAATGACGTCCAATAAGCCCGATAAGTCGGTGGATAATCTATTTGAAGAAATCGGATTCTTTTGAAGCGGCAAAAGTTCAATGTGAAAATTTGCAAGTTTTTCCATCGATTTCAAAGATTCAATAACACCAATCGTGTATTCATGGAAACGGCAAAGATCAAGGCGGACTTTGATTTTTAATGTTTTCAACGTTTTGCTAAAACTTGATGCGAATTTTTCGAAAAACCACAAGACCATTTGATCACCGAGTATCACTTCAAATTCGACTAGATTTTTAAAGTAATCACTACTGGTATATATCATTGCCAGAAGGGGTGCTTTTTGTAAATTTAGACAACAGAAGGATAAAACAATGAAAACGAACCAGAATCGTGAAAAATTCCTATCCTCACCTATGATTTTTTCATCAAAAGAATTCTCTATATTGGATAAATCATCATATTTTGATAGGAAACGGAATTCTCTGAGAGTCGAGCCAAAGCACTTGGCGAATTCTAGGAAAGTTTCGTTCTTGATAATATGACAATCCTTTGTTCCATCGATGTGGATGGCGAACTTTTCTAATTTTTCATCACAATCCAACCGTGAAAAATAGACTTGGATCTCCTGTAACAATCTATTATTGATTATTGATTGTGCAACACATATTGAACCTTTTTCGTGGCACTCTTGGCATCTTTTTGTGGTAAGCAGTGTTTTATTTTTGTTTTGACAATATCTTATGAATTTAGGATGGATATTCGGCTCGAATATGGCAAAACACTGACCACCAATCAATTTCCGGTACTCAACAGAATTCTCACAATATACTAAAACATTTTCATCATCTTTTGCATCATTGCAGTTATGGATTTCATCTACGTTCAAAATTGGATCCAATTTCCGTATTTTAGATTTCGTAAGGTTATCCATCGATTTTTCTCTGCGAATACTCGACCTGAGATGTTTGCGATAATTAAAGCTGAAGAATTTTTTTCTCTTGTCATGATTATTGCTGAGGTTGTTTTCTTGGTCATATTTCCTATCATCTTCTAACGACAAAGATTTTGATGGTGAACTCAAATGTGGAGTATCTTTGTTGAGATCGTTCAAATTATGGTCACAATCAGCGGAATCAACAAGCCGATTTCGATTTGGTTTGTCTTTCTTTGAGAACTTGCGAATAAATTTTGGCACTTTCATCATTGTTCCGTTTTTTTAAATGTGTTTTTATAAAAAATTGATCAAGTTTTTAAACACACAGGCATTTTGTAACAACACATACAAACAATAACACATCCACCCTTTAAAACCATCTGTGATTTGATGATGGTTAAGGTTATTTAACAGAACGGTAACGGTAACGGTAAGGGTGTTAATGACACCTTTTCTGGGAAAAAATATTTTTTAATAATCCAAATAAAAGGAAAACTAATAAACTTCGATTAAATCTCTACCGCTTCGACGATTAAACAAAAGATAGTTCCTAAACAACTTAATCGGACTGTAAAAAAAAGATGCAATTCGATCAAAATTCCTCAAACAGGTTAAAATTATAAACTGTTTTATTTGAAAAAAGGCATGCGCTAAATCACCTTACTAACTTGAATGTATTGTTTAAAGCGCTAGGCTCCACCTCTATCAGAAACGCAGAAACTGAAGCTTATATCAATTAAGCACAACAGTACGAGGAGGCTGGTAGAAAAGAAGTGCTGAACAATAGTAACAAAAGGGATGAAATGAATTGTGATTGGGCAGTTAGTTGCTTAGAAATGTGAAAACTATCATCCAATATCAACTCATTTAGTGCATTCGCTAAAAAAGGGTGTCTTCCTGGCTGGTTCTAACCAATATTAGGCTCTGTTAGGGATAGTCTTTAAACATTAATAATATTGTTGAAGAAATGGTTGATTGGTTGAAATTCAACTAGTTCTTCTAGTTTGTCCTATGTCGTTTATATGGGAAAGGACACACCTTCCTTCTTCTCTTCTATATAGGCATGAAAGTACTGTATTGATTTAGCACTCTTTCTCTTTTTTAAATTTTTGAAAAACCGTAGCATTATTTCACAGTTACAAGATTGATCCTGATCAATCCACAGACTCTAATTTACGACCTTTATAAGACGCGTCTGATCGTGGATGTTCAGGTCAAATTTCAAGGAAAAATCATAAGTTGAACAGAGAACTTAATTAAAACTAAACAAGGAACGATACATTTTTTCGTGAGAAAATGTCACTCAATTAATTTTCGAAATGATCCACACACGTAAATTGATTAGATTGAAATGATTGAACCAAATACAATATCGCTACATAACTGTACTTGTACATCCTTGCAAAGATCTCTGTGCGACAATGGTATGCATAAGATTTTATTTTGTGTTCAACCATGTCCTGTCCTGTATCTCTATTTCCTTGTATCACAATTTTATTCTGGTTTCGAATAAATTGGATCCATGTATCTTTCTACAAATCATGGATATTTGATCGGTTGATAATTATGGTGTTTAGGATATTTTTGCTTTATTGGTCTACCACCATGATCGTTTTTGTACAAGTGTCAGCAGCTATCGTTGCAAGTTTTCTGTCGTTGATTAGAATGTTGGCCATGGTTGCAGCATATTAATCCATTAACTCAAACGAAGATCCATGTAGTTACCACTACTAGTCTCCAAAAAGATATTTGGGTTTGATCAAAACAATAAATTTTTTTTTTGGAGAATTACTTGAAAGCAAAGAAAATCGACCGTAGAAAAAAATCTTGACAATTGGATTCCAACTCATGTGATACCCATACTTTTTTAGGATCCTCAAAACCTGTTGCATTTTTTTAGAAAGAAACACAGATGGATGATCACAATTGTTGTTTATCGAAATCATTCTTGTTGCAATCACATCCTTTGATAAAAATTTATTGGGCATATCTGTGTTTTTAGGTGTTTCTTTTTTTAATTGCAATTGTCTGCATCAATTACAAAAGATGTTGGATGTTATTCTGGATGATTGATGTTGTGCTTCTTTTAAAAAGGACAACTATCCTTGCATTATATTGTTTGTATATTTTGTTACCTTTCTTTCTGGCATGCATCAAGACGCACCGCAATAAGCAATTTAGCTGGTTTTCTTAAATTGAATTTTTCCTGAAATTCAAAACTGAAACCACCATACTTGACCCAACTTCGAATATCTTTAACCCGAGAAAATTCTTTGATCTTCCACCATGGATAATAACACCTCTCACCACATGATGATGATGATGATGTATTTTCACACGAAGATCGGTGATGACCATATTCTTTTCCAATCATGGAAGCCATCGAACGAAAAAGGTTTGTTGAAAATAGGTCTTGGTGAAAATCTTAACCATTCCATTGATATCTCCGATATAGAAATGGCTATTGCATGTTTGGTGGTTGTGCTTATAACAATTTTTTATGAATTTTTCAAATACCTTCGTGAATTTATTCGTTTCAAACAAATTGATTCAAGCAACAGGTAAGGGATCTCGCTTGAAAACAATCATTGAACTATCATTTTTTGTTGTTCTAGCAACGCATTCTTGAATGTTTATCATTGGATACAATCCTTATTACACGGATTA
Organism: Amerodectes protonotaria; assembly: GCA_025882695.1. Lineage (NCBI taxonomy): Eukaryota > Metazoa > Arthropoda > Arachnida > Sarcoptiformes > Proctophyllodidae > Amerodectes > Amerodectes protonotaria. The sequence goes on from JAOZJS010000067.1 coordinate 8,074, forward strand.
CAATATTTCATTTCCTATTGCTTAATGTTGATCGCAATGACATTTCAAGTATATTTGATCATAGCCATTCTGATTGGTGCCATAATAGGTTACCTTATTTTTAACCCTTTGATTGAACAACTTCATGATCAGCGAAGTAGCCACGATTTTGGCGATCCATGTTGTGGTTGACCTCTTTTGCTATCTTCTCTCTTGTAACCAAATTCAAGAAAAAAAATCCCGCCTTTATAACCAAATTTTTAATTTGATTTTGTCATAATTTTGCAACAAAGTAAATTAAATGTAAATGTAAATAAAATTGTGATGTTATTTTCGGTAAGCTTCATTCTTGTGATATAATGAATAAAATAATGAATCCTTGTTGTCCAATAGTCGTCCGGGACTATCGAATTCAACGATATGTCCATAATGTACCACGGCTATTCTATCGAATTTAGCCAAGTTCGATACCCGATGAGCAACCACGATCACTGTTTTGGAACTATCTAGTATTTGTTCCAAGACGATCTTTTCGCTTCTTTTATCCAACAATGATGTGGATTCATCCATGATCAATATCGGAGAATCACGTAAGAATGCCCTTGCACAGCAGAGCAATTGCTTTTCTCCAGAACTTAGCCTTTGTTCAATACCGGAAGATGAATCTACATCAACCTCTTCATATAAATTTTTGATGGTTTTGTCCAAATGAAAATTCTTCAAAACATCCCATAATTGTTGATCGGTATATTCTGCAGATGGGTCTAGATTGTCTCTAACGGAACCGGCAAACAACACCAGATCTTGGGGTATGATGGCCAAACGTTTACGAACTCTGCTGGGACAAATATGTGTGATATCGCATCCGTCGATCAATATTGTTCCTTTGGATATTTGATTGATCCGAAAAATGGCGCCAATCAAAGAGGATTTGCCTGAACCTGTTCGACCACAGATTCCGATCTGGGTTTTTGAAAAAATTGTCAGTAATGGTATGTTTCAGAAATCGGTTACCTTTTGGCCATGGTTAACATGGAAATCTGCATCGTAAATAATTGGCTCCACATTGGCGCCATAACGAATAGTAACCTTTTTGAATTCTAGCTCTCCATTGCTGGGCCAACTTTTAGGAACCTTTGCATTCAACTCTTTAAGGGTGTTGTCACAATTTGGTTCAATTTCAAGCTTAGAATATTTATAGATTCGCTCGACCGAGTTGAGATTCATTTCAACTTGTGTTATATTTCTCACCAACCAATTCAGATAGACCGGAACCAACAGCGTGTAGGTCATGGCCAAGCCAACAAACGCTCGATGTACATTCCAATAGAGTGCAGCCGTGATGGATATCATCATGGCGATGAACAAGATGACACCGCCCAAATAATCCAACATTATGCCCAAGAAACAATTGGCTGAATTGACCATCAAGAAACAAAGATTATTTCGGTCCAAATATTGATGGAATTTTTTGGTAAACATTTTTTCTTCCCGAAACGCTCGGATAGTGGTCAAACCATCTAGGGTTTGATTAAAATAGGAAATAATCGGTGACTGGCTGGATGATTCTAAACGTTGCAATTGTCTCAATGTACAACGAAATATCTTTTGCAAATGATAATACACCAATAGTATGGGCAATATAGCTATTATGAAATATGGACATATTATTATATTCACCACAATAGCAGATAAGCACAGAAACAAAAATCTCAATAACACCGGTATTGCTATCGGTAATTTCTGTTTGAAATAGATCGGGAGCAAATTAGATCTTGTTTGATCATTCTCGAAATCTATCTGACATGACAAACCTTATCAATGACATGAATGTCGTTGGTGAAACGATTTACAATTCTTCCGATCGGTGTTTTATCGAAAAATCTCAATGGACATCGTACCAATGTGTCGAGAAGATTATCGTGGAGTTGACGTACCGCTTGTATGGTTATTATTTGTGCATAAACATTGGTCAACAATGAAATCAGCACGGATATGATCGACAAGATTATATAATCTTTGATGTAATAGCTTATGGATACATCATAGGACACTATACTTCCGGTAGAATCATCTATTTGATGTTCATCCTGATCGGTCCAATTGGCTAGCCAAAAATCGGAGGCAACACGGAATGTTTGATTCAATATAATTAGCAAAAAGGCGATTATCGCTCTATGATACGTATGAGCTTTTATATATTCCATGAATATGTTGAATGGGATGTGATTCTTTCGCGGATCGATATCCAAATTATAAACCGTTACTGCATCCAATTGGCTGTTCTATTTTCGATCAAAGGAAAATTAAACGAGAAGTAAGCCAATCATGAATTCGATTGTATGAATGAATTTATAAATGGCTGTATACCATCATCATTATTTCATCATTCATTTCTTCGGAAATTTTATTCATGTGGCCGTCTTCAATTTTAGAATCATCATCTTCTTCTTCATCGTCATGATCGTCATTATGGTTTGCCGCTGGGTAACTAACATCACTATTAATCGTAACTCGATTATTGTCGGAACACTCTCCATCACCAAGGTCATCTTCATCATGATTGGCACAACATTCTTCCGGAATGGTCGAATCGAATCTAGAAGATTGATTTGATATTTGACGTCTAAATGTTTTCGATTCAAATGATGGCTGATTGTTTGGTTCAGGAATGTAAGACGGGGACAATCGATTTGGCATTTCATTCAAAGATAAATTGACTGAAGAGGATCGCCTTCTTGGCTCGAAATTATACGAACCAGTCGATGCTAAACGTTCAAGCTTGGGACGACATTGGTCTTTGGAACGCATGGCCGACGTGAAAATGGCATCAGAATCGTTTGTTGGATCATCGAATTCTGGCTGGTCAAGGCATGCAAGTAATGGTTCTAAAGAAGTGTCACAGCTCACTTGTCTGTAAAGTCTCAAACGAAATCATTTTAGAACGAGCTTCAACCTGATTAAAACCTGATTGATCGCCAAATTACCTAGAAAGACATTTTTTTGGTCTAGATGTGGCCAAGAAACATTTATTTTTTGGTCCACGGAATTCCGATTTTTTTGATCTTTCTCGCAGAATTTTCTTGCGTTCTCTTACAGTTTTACATTCTGTAAGTTTCTGACCCAAACGGTCGAATATTTCTTTTTCTTCAAGAACTTTTTGATGATAGAAGAATGCTTTATCTGCTTTTTGCACCTGTTGCAATGTGCCTTGATTTTTGATTGTGCCCGATTCCATCAGCACAACATAATGGCATCTGGACAAATATTCTTGTTTATGTGTGGCCAGTATAACGGTTTGGTTTTGTTGTTTGATGGCCAATCTCTATGATAATTTCGATGAGAATCAAAGAAAATTGATCCAAAATTTAAACCACAGCGGCTCACCATGATGGCATTTTCGAATACTGAATATCCAACGATCGGATCCAAAGCTGATAATGAATCATCCAGTATCAGAGTTTTGGATGAAGAGTACAAGGCTCTGGCCAGTGCAACCCTTTGACGTTGGCCACCGGATAAATTCAAACCACGTTCACCAATGAATGTTTGATCCCCTTCCGGTAATAAATCTATATCCGCTTTTAGACAGCAAGCTTGAATAACTTTCTGGTAGCGTTCCTGTTCAAATTTCTGACCAAATGTTATGTTTTCCCTAAGGGAAACATTCAAAATCCATGGGGTTGATGGTACATATCCAAAACATTTTTCGTTTTCTTTAAGCCAATGTAATTCTCCTTCCCTTAGTTTTGTTTCACCAATCAAACTAGCCAAAATTGTGGATTTTCCGCTGCCATTGGAACCAACCAACACTGTCAATTTTCCTTTTGGTATGTATAGATTGATTCCACAACAAGTATACTCTTCGGCGGAAGAATCGTACCAGGCAAAGCAACCATCTGAAGTGAATTTAAACTTATGAAGAAACAAATTGCTTGAACTGGCCAATAAATGAGCATACTTTTGATAGAACAACACAAATTTTTAATATCATCCTCTAAAGATGGTCTGGTTATCAATGCCGATAGACTACGATCTATTTTTCTTTTTCCGGAATTGTTGAATTTTGCTGCATAATTTGGCGCAGGCGCAGCACATTTAGGGATGAATTTTTTTTCCCATTTTATAATCCCGGTATCTATTTCTGTGATTCGGAAAAATGCTACCAATCTACGATGGCTTACGATCGCACTGATCAACATGGGAATCACCACTGGAACAATATACAGTGGTACGGTTATTTGGTTGAACAAGGCAATACTGGTGAACACCGTGGATGCTTCCAAGGGTTTGTTTTCAATGTAAGTGTATAAGCAAAAGGTTAACATTGTGACCAAAATGGCCGAAGCTTGTGTGATAAATGCTTGAATTCAGAAATTTAGCTTGAAAAATATTTTCGGACATTCTAGTTCTTACTATTGATGGCCACAAATATTGCATCTTTGCGTAGGAAATCCAATTCCTTTGCACGGTATTTTTTGATCTGTTCAGCGAACGGCAATTCCCATCCCATCAATTTTAACAGTTTTATTCCCATGAACAATTCGGTGATTTTGCCAACACGTTTATCTGATTCGTTCTGAAACAAAGCGCAATTTTTATGATTCCGGTTCATCCGGTTTTCCGATACTGACCATTTGTTTAGTTTGAAGTTTGGCGATCTGTCTGGAGCAATAATATTGAAACGGTGACAATGTGAAGAAGACGGAAGCGCCGAAAATGGCGCTCAAGCCCATTTGCTTGTAGAGCAAAAACATCAAAATTATAAGCTATGGAGAATATTGAAAACCTTGATTTAACCTGATGTAACCTTGCAAAACATAAACCATACTTTGATGGGCACGGCCCATAGATAATGCATCATTGTGAAAAATTGGAATATATTGGTAGAATCAATAGCCAAATGATTGGAAATCATTCCAGAATCCATCGATGAACCATTGTTCACCGGCATTTTCAACGATTTTCGATAGATACAGCACTGAAGAATTTGGAATAATAAAACAATCAATGATGATCACAAAAAAGTGCTTACGTTGAGAGCAGTTTTCAAGTGAATTCCTTCACTTATGACCAAATGATTGAAATTATTGGATAAAGTTGATTGCAGAAACGTCGCCAATAAAACAACAATGGCCATCACATAAGCATTGTGAAAGAACTCGTTCAAACTTAGATAATCTAAGCTTAACGAATTCTGATCGGTCGCAAAAAATGCTTTCCATCGAAAACTACCGCTTAGATTAGACAAGGTAGAATTGATTTCGAATTTCTGTGATTCATCAATATAATTCAATATGTAACCAATGGATATTGGACCAATCAAACTGGAAAGATCAGAGAAAATCTTAATGACGGCCCCGAAAAGCAAAGATTTTCTGTAAGTGCGCCAACCCACTCGCCATAGGAATGTTGATTGATATTGATTAATCTGAAAAGAAGCAAAACAATATATTTTCCTGGATCAAATTCTGTGCTTTTGTTCATCAACATACATCAATGGATTTATAATGCTTCAAGAATCTCTTGAATTGCACAATCGATTTTTCTTCTCTAGGCAATGAGCCTAGATCATCAAAACTTAAATTTTTACGATAACCCAGTTTCAATATCGGAATGAACCAAAAAAATGTTATCATTGATAAAAATGTAGAACAATTTCGCTGGTATTTTATCTTGGATTCTGGCAATGATTTGGTCCAAGCCGAACAACCACCTGTGTGAATTCTTTTGTATTGAATCAGTTTTCTCTGTTTGAATCAAATTTGAATCAAAAATAATATTCATTTTGAATATGAATTCTCGAATTCCGTGATTTTCCGTAATACAAACCGAAATTCCCACTAATTGTAGCAAATGTTTAAACGCAAAATATGATTGAAACAGGATGATCATTGCTAAAACATATGTCCGGAGCAACACGATGATTTTGCCGAAATGCTGATTCTTCAGCAACATGACCATAATGGATATTTTAATACAATGACCGATTATATTTGAAGTGAAATAGAAAAACGTCACCGAATGTAGAATAATCAAATTAAAAGTGTTTAGAGGTGGCCACCAACTATCAAATCTTGATGAATCTTTAAGCCAGAGAAATTTCCCGTATAATATTCCGTACGGGAACAGATGAACCAACATGATCATTATGACCGACATCAATTCACCAGTGATCAGATCGGTAAATTTCCATTGATAGTTCAACAAGAATTTGCTCCGAATTTCGATTCTTAATATTAGTAATTCCAGTAAATATGCCAAATATGAAACGAATAATATTAGATAGAATGATTGTGTGATGATCTCTCTAATTCCGATGGACAACGATTGATCTTGTTTGGTTTCTGTTTTATAATTATTAAAAATTTCTTCACTTTCATAGTCTTCTTCACTGTCAGATAGATCTTCGTTTGCGATGAATGAAGCTGTTTCCGGATGTACATCGCCAAAATCTTCCGGAAGTTTCTTTTTCCGTGTTTTATAATGATCAGTGAGAATGTATTTGACATTGACAACCTTTCCAGGTGTATCATAATTGTTGTTGTTGGAAGAACTACCTTGACACTTCCGTTTCCGGTAAATAAAATACTTGAGTCGTTTCCCAACAAAAAGAGTCAATGGTAGGTTCAATACGATGAAATTGGTGATTATCAAAAGTAAATCAATGCTTTGATTCCACCGGAAAAGATGATCACAACCGTATACGATGGTCAAAATCGACTGATTGGTCGAGGTCTCGTTCATTTTAATTTGATGGCACATTAATGGTTCACTCGACGATTGGTTGATACAAATTTTCACTCTGTTTTCAGTTAGCACGTGTTTTCAATTAACCTCTTTTGAGTTTTTCTTTTTTGAGACTTTCAAACCAAACACTTTCCAGAGTAAATATTTGACTAAATACATGTGAAATGATTATCTTTAAGGATTTTGTTTGTTTTAAAAGAAGGCATTCTTGAGCATAAAATTGTTGTGGAACTGGTTATCTTTGCCGTTCGGGATTTGGTTGATTATTTTTCGTTACTCGATTGTCAAACATTTCGGAAGATAATAATTGTAATATCATTTAGTATTTTATCATAATAATAATAAGTTTGAGTATCTAGTCTTGGTGGAAATGATGTCGGCGCCAAAATTTCTGCTCATTATTCTTCTAGAATCATTGTGATCGGCTATGGAGGAGGTCGATCCAAAGATAATTTCAAAGAAGAAAATCATTCATCAGAAACAAAGAAAATCGATCCGTGGATTATGGTCTTTCAAAATGGTTGCAATATTGTTTTGATTGACGTCAAAGTTTATTACTATCAAACATTTGAAACATTTGATTTAAGGCTAATGATTTGATGTAACCAAAATGTAACCAACTTTTGATTTGAAATGGGTGAATGGCTTATGGAGGCTTATGTAACTGGATATTCTTTTTGGTTACTTCGTTAACTAGCAATTTTGTGGTATCATGTTGAACAGACACAATCAATTGATTGATCAAGTCAAAATTCTGAAGAATTTAACGCTTCCAATGCAATAACTATGCGCAATTTCAAGCGGAAATCGAACCGGAGTATCCTTAATTCACAAGATTTATACATTCCTTTATTTACCCACACCACACATCCCTTTGTTATTAAGATCTGTTCAACAGAATTTTTCCAATAATAATAGAATGGGGATTTCTATTTTTCTGGTTGAAGTATTTGTGTAACTATTCTATATTTTTACCATCACCACTAGTGAATGTTATTTTGGTGGTGATCCTTGTAATTACAGGATTCCATCACAAAAAGACGAAAGACCTCGATGATTGCATTTCTCAATTTTTTTTTTCGCCATAGAGATTTATAAATAGAAATCAACCAACTATTCCTTTTTGGTTAACAAACAACATTTTTTGTTATATTCTCGAGATAAAATACAGGATGGTATTCATTGAAGCAACGTACTTCAAACTTAGAAACAACCATTATAGATCGTTTCGTGTCTGATAGATGGCAACAATTGGCCAACATCCTTTCTCTCTCTCGTTCAAGTGGTCTAAATAATTGGCCAATAAGCATCAAGCAGAAAAAAATTATGATAGTTTGAACTTTGATCACAATGCACCACAGTTATAATAATGGAAAAGAAAAGGAGGGCACAAATCCGCTAAAGTATGAATGCTGCCTTATTTTCATAGATTTTCATAGTATTTTGACCCGCCTTCTGTTGTTTCTAAGACAATTGTTTTCTTCATTGTTTCTTAGAAGGGGGTTGCAACCAACCGTTTGCTTTGAACCAATAGAACTGCTGATGATAGGTTCGATCTGTGTTCAGCCTCTTGTCCCACCTCTTCGCCTCTACTGCACTCTAGTACAAATAAAATTGGAGGGCCTAACCATAAATATTTAAAAATGGATTTTTATTCAAAATGAAAGAAGAATCCAAAAATCAATCTGGAATTTTTTTTCAATATAACTTGAATTTGAAAAAAAAATTGCCGAGTCTTATTGATTTTGATATGTTGGTGAAGAAGCCATTGTTGGCCATTTATTATATTCTTTGGAATGTCGTCTGATAATCGGATCTGTTTGAGCCGCCTCAATTTTCGCCTTTGGTGCAAAATATTTGTAGGTGTCATATGATAAGCTTAAATCTTTTACGGTAACTTGGCTGCCTTGATGTTCGCTTTTAAATCCACTTTTGCCAGTTGAAACTGATCGCTGATGAAATAAGCTCAATAAGCTTCGTGTTCTAAACCTTTTTGAAACTTTAGAGGACTTTGTTCTTAAAACTTTAGCATATGCTTTCGTTCTTCTCGAGGATTTTTTTCGGAATTGGGCACACGATCCCAATGTGAAAATAGACAATATCACCAGAATGAAACATGTTGTGCTGATCATGATCGGCCAAGCATGATTCGGTGACCAGGAACAATCTTGAAAAACAAAGTCAAGTCGCCAAATATCAAAAGCTGTTTATACTAATGAATTTTTAACTTAACAATTCATTCAAGATTGATTTTGTTCCAAATGGGAATTGGAATTTTAAACGTATTTTCCAACAGTGCTTGCTAGTTCTTAATCCGAAAAATTGCGATCAGGCTTCATCAATGGAAACTTTTATTTTTAAAAAATGTAGATTTTTTAGCTCAGCTAGCATCAAGAGAAGTTTGTCGATGCAATTTATGACAAAACAACTCATTTTGATGCCTTTTGATGGTTCAAAAATCATATTCATAGCTTACAATATGGCACAACACACAACGAATTTTGAAAACGTCCACAACCACAAGCACTTGATCCACAACAATTTAGGAGTACGTTTCGAATGGATTCATTGTTTGTTTTCGAAACCATTATGGTCGGTAAGCGTAATGGAATGAAAATCACAATATCCTTGGTGGAAAATGAGGATACCATCATCCTTTTGAAGCAATGGTTTTATCTATGGTCACCGCATGTTTTCGATCATTCGATATGATACAACGACCAAAGCTTTAGTTAATGATGGTCATGGCGAAATAAATTATGTAATTATGTAATAATAACTCATATCCACATAAACATATTGTGTTCCATAAACAAGTTGTCTAACCACTTGGCCACCATATTTTGGAACCTTGATCCTGATTTTTCGCCAAAGATATAAAAACCTCAAAGGATCATTTTATTTCGCTCTCTTGCTTGTGCCCAAATTTTCTTCTTGTTTTTGCTCATGAACATTTTAAATAAGATCATGTACTATAGAATTTTGCTACCGATTCCGATTTTGCTGCTAATCATCGAGCAATTGTACACCTTGGTTGATGCTAATGGAAAATGTTCCGAAGAAGAAAAACTAAAAAACGATGCCGATATTGCACGGATCATGTCCATTGGAAAATTCGGCAGAGCTTTTCCCGAAACATCCAGCCAATGGAATCAATATTGCAGGTATGTTTTATCTATTTTTAACTAACTAAAATTTCTGATCGTTTTTTAAATTCTAGCGAATCTAATCGGTTGAATGAAAAGATTGATAAATATAAATCTAAATGTGTTTCTGGTTCCAAAAAAGATTTCACGTCTGTTATCATCTATTCCATCAAGAAAACCATAAGACAATTATGTCGTCGAAGAACCAAAAAACAGGAAACAGTTTCTAAATCAATGGCTTGCGCCAATATTGCCTCGAATAAAACGACCGAGTGTTACAATGATTTCATTGATAAATTACAAGGAATAGCCAAAGCTCCTATGGTCAAACAAATCCCCCTGACATGCTGGTAAATCGATTTTTTGCACAAAAAAAGATTCAATTTTGTTCAGAATCCATATTTATTTTTCTCTAATCTTGTGCATATTAGCCAATACATCAAACTATTAGAATGTTTCGAAAGTTCCATCAGAGAGAATGACGAATGCCAACAGCAATCGGAGCCATTTCTAGATTTTGTTCGCTCAATTTTTGATGATATCGTCAACCTGACTTGTACGGATTATAATGAAAGCAGCGATAAATGTAATCTATTGCCAGATCCACCGATAAAAGATAAATCGATTAGACGAACTAAATCTTTCATCATGCCATTGATGAATGTTTGGGAGAGTGCTGATCAATTGCCCAAAAAGATATGAAATAATAGCGCATTTTTTGAAGAAAAGTTCGTTCATCAATTTAACCTTGTCTTAATTTCAAAATTATATTATCAAACGAAATAGTTTTGTGATGTGATTATCCAATTTTTTAGGTTCCATCTCTGAGCATTATTAAAATTAGCTTTTTCCTTTTTTTCAATGTTTGTTGGGTTTTTTTTCGTAACAAATTAATTGAATTATAAAAATTCCCAATTTAAATTATCAAAACTGAACGAAAGTTAAATGTCTCGCCTTGGCAATAGAAAAAACAACAACAACAAAAACAACAACTGGTCGTGTATGAACGGAAATTTTTTGATGTCTATGTCGGTGACGTAGCCTGCATAGTGGCAAAGGAATGACTTGAAATCTGCAAAGTCAGTTGTCCTGTTTTGTCTCTTTTTCCATTTTGTCCAATTGGGCTTTGTGTTTGTTATTATTATTGTTGTTCAAGTTTTCATCAAACAAAAAAGCCAAAAAAAGAAGAAAAATAAAGTTCGTCATCAAAAATCAAAGGTAAAAATTTACGTCAACTTGAAACCCTTCAATTTATTTGAAATTTGTACATTATTCTCTTGAATTATTTACTCAAACAATCAAATCACCAAAAAAATGACAGGTGGAGAATATTCGTGCGATGAGAATCGTGAAGACAATCATCGCCAACAATGCATGATTAGAAATATATATGGTTAAAACAAATCATTTTTGTGCTCCGTGTGATTTTCGATTGAAACAACTCAGAAGATGTGAGACCCTTTTTCATCATTTCAGAAGCTCATCAAAATAGTTTTTCAACGTCAAACTCATTATTGGTTGAAAACCTTCAATTTTTGCAACTATGACTTGTCATTATTAATGTTTATTTATTGGTATTTTGATCGAAAACAGAAGGAATCAACGAAAAGCTTCTACAAACGTTGCAAACTTTTTTCCGAAAAAATCACCATCAAAAAATTGTTTCCAAATTACATCCTCTGATTGATTGAGTGTCTTATGAGAAAAACGTATCATCTACATTTTTTCGATATCTTTTCATCAGTGCTTTAGAACCACAAAAGCCTTGCCCTAATAAAAACACGGTAAAGTATCCATTTTCCATTAGTTTTTATTGGTTTTAATTTTTCCCCATTTTAAATACTGTTTAAAGATAAAATTTCAGAAACCAATTCGATTGGTTTCACTCAACAACCAATCACAATATTTTTCAAATTTCAATTACAGTGATATCAATCATTATCATCATCATAATTCAACAGAAACATATTGTATTTCATAAAGTTGTTTTTCCGATGCTACTGTGCTTTTTGTCTCGCTCTCGATATAAATTTGATTGTTGTCTTTGTTACCATCATCATCAACAGCAATAACAACAACAAACCAACACCACCGAGATAATCTCAGTTCCTCCCCAATACGAGCTAATATTTTTGTTGTGGATTCTTTTTTTTTTTGATTTTGTCGAAAAACGTAAAATTCTTGACAAGAAACAGATATTTTTGAAGTATGGAGTTGGCCTTTCCCGTAAAACAGCTCATTATGTCTTTAGTTTAGATTGTTTCGTTTGAAATATTATTTTTATTATTGTAATCTTAAATTTTATCACCTGCTAGTTTCCAAGATGACAATAATGCATTAATTGTCAGTCTCGGCAATAATGTTATCTCAGTATTTAATGATTAATTTTCAAAAAAATGAAAATGTTGCCATGAAAAGCTGATACAAATATCCACGATAACACCATACATGTTTTGTGTGATCACATCAAAAATAAATTTACTCCAATCATCATCACCATCATTATCAAAGAAAAAAGAAAATTAAAGATTTTATTCTGTAAGGTGAAAAATCACTGAACAAACATTGAATCATGAAGCGTTTCTTTCAACGATTGGACGGTTCAAGCTCCAGTTCACGTGATTACACCCGTCAACCACATGATCAAGGTGGACCAAGCTCACATTCATCAAGTGGATCGTTCATTGGAAAAGTATTCGTTGTTGGACAGTATCATTGTACCGTTGAAGATGTGATAGCCGAAGGTGGATTTTCATTGGTGTTTCTGGTGAAAGCCAATAATGGCATTCGTTATGCATTGAAAAGGCTTTATGTCAATAATGAGCATGATTTAAGTATTTGCAAAAGAGAAATCGAAATCGCGGTACGTTTGATTGGTTGCCAATTTGAATTATGATCATAAGTTTACTTTTTTTCGCTTCAGAGAAAACTAGGATCTCATAAGAACATTGTCCAAATGGTTGAGTCTTCCATAAATTATTGTGGTCATGATGTGCATGAGATATTCATGTTGATGCAGTATTGTAAAGGACAATTGTTACATTTGATGAACGAAAAGATTAGCACTGGTTTTACCGAAACAGAAATCATTCGCATCCTTTGTGATCTTTGTGAAGCCATTAGTAGAATGCATCGAAACGATCCACCAATTATTCATCGTGATCTTAAAGTAGCTCATTTTTGAACTTTCCACCCGATAAATGCATTAACAATCATTTTTTTCACTATCAACAGGTTGAAAACATTCTTATTTCGGATGATGGCAATTACATGCTTTGTGATTTTGGCTCAGCAACCACCAAGACTCTTTCTTTGGATAGCGGTCAACCAGCGTTGAGTATTGATGAAGAGATCAAACGCTATACAACATTAGCGTATCGATCGCCTGAAATGGTTGATGTTTATTCGGGAAAATCCATCAACACCAAAGCAGATATTTGGGCTTTGGGCTGCCTAGTTTATAAACTGTGTTATTTTAATCTACCATTCGGTGAATCCACTTTGGCCATTCAGAATGCGCAGCTAACAATACCGGATACACATTCGGATCGCTATTCTCAGCGTTTATCATCTTTGATCGCCTATATGCTTTTGCCAGATCCTGATGATCGGCCCGACATTTATCAAGTATCGTGTTTGGCATTTAGTTTGACGGGAAATGAATGTCCAATTAAAAATTTGAACCATTCTTCAACACCTTCCTGGTCGGATTTACGCGTGCCGCCCACTGAAACTCAGGCAAGGGAATTAAAACGAACTGCTTTACCCACGAACGATCGAACATTCAGCAGCGGTAATTTAGCAGCCAATGTCTATCACCAGCAAGCTAATAACACAGATAATGACAAAACGTCTACTACTACCACTACTGTCACTCCCAGGCAAAGGCCAAAAGGTACATTGGTATCATTCATAAAATATCTATTATTGAAAAATGTTGGTGTTTTGTCTTTCTTCAAATATTTAGCTTCCATAAACATCAATTCAGTATTGCCAACATCTCCAGTAGCGTTTCAACGTTCGCATACACCTTCCAATAACAATGAACAGACTCCGAATCTATCTGTAAAAGAACATCCAGGTTTGACCAATTCTCATAGTTTTACATCTAGCGGTCAACTATTTTCCAAAGTCGATCAAGTCCATAGTCGCCCAACAGATTGGTCCAAAGTTGAAAAACAATCGCCAACTTTCGCATCGAATCCAGTTTTGAATATAAATGATGATGATAACAATAACAGCAATAATTTCACAAAACAATCATCTGCACTCAATCATAATCCATTTATAACATCTTTGTCGGTGGAAGAAACTATCGATTCCTCTCAGACTGATTCCTATCCAACGAATGTTCCACCGCCGCCACCACCACCCCCACCACCACGTAACCAGAGTTTGACATTGTTGGAAAATCGATCCTCCATTCCTGGTGCCAGCAACAGTACAAACGTGACCACCACTACTCATCAACACAGGCGCAACATGAGTGATAGCAGTGCATTTAGTATTAAAAACCAGGATCCTGTCAAACAACGTGGTGCACTTGAGCTGACCACTAACAATCTAAGTTCACAAAGTCAAAGTGTTTCGAATGAATTCGTTGATGGTGGAGGAAACAGCCAACAAGCTCTAAATCGATCGTTGAATCCTTTTGATGTTACTATTCCAGCTTATTCGTTTGAGGATCAATTGTTCGGAAAAGAATTTGATAAAATTCGAAGCGAAAATCAACCCAGTAAGTACAATACAATAGTTATCAATATTTTGCGACAAACTTTTGCCCAAATTTTCAGCCAATGTTTTTGGTTTAATCTTTTCAAATGATTCAGTTACTGGAGCAGATCATAATCCTTTTGAAGCTGCACCAATGAATCAAGAACGATTGAAGCGTTTATTGTACAAGAATCAACAAAATAATCCAGAAAAAACGACCAAGATCATCATAACTGGTGATAGTGATGAAACAAAAAACGTTGATCTATCTAATCAAAAAAAATCCACAGTGATCACTATTAAATCTGATAAAGAATTTATGATTGTTAGTAATAATGGCCAAACAGAAGAACCGAAAATCAAATCCCTATTTCCTGTTGTGTCGTCTGCAAACAATGAAAATGGTGATCAATCGTCCAAAATTCATTCGAATAAATCGATTAGCTCGTCTAGTCAAGGTATTGCTAGTGATAAAGTTGATGCTAAAATTAGTAATAATAATCAAAATTGGCAAACTTTCATCTGAAAAACCACCAATTATTAATCAATTTAATTTTATCTTTCAAAACTTACCTAATCATTCTTATCACTTTTTTTTCTACTTAAATTGATCACTGATTTTCCTTTATTGATTAATTTATAATCATGTTATCATTTTGATGTGAAATAATCTAGTTCCGGTAACTATATAATTATTTTTGAAAAAATAATCTTTGAATCACATTTGTCACATTATTATTATATTCTAGAGATTCTATCTTTTTGGATCAATAATAAAGAAATCTTTTCCGATTAATTCACAAAACAAAAAGGCTTTCTTTTCGCATGCTTTTTCCTCATTTATCTTTCGCTTTTTTGTTCTAAATTGTTTAATGTCCGGTTTCGGAAAAGATAATCACTTGTGATATATGTATCTAATAATTTGTTGGTTTCTTTCAATCCTTAGGCGGCATCGCCACAAGTCCAACGGCCAATTATATGCCTCTGTATTCTTCAGATACAGCAGAAGATGATGACTTTGATGACCATGGGCTGAAACTTCGACATCGCAAAGAAAAGGATGATAATAAGGAAGAGCAGGAGGAGAACGAAGATATAGGGTTGATAATGTCATCGGACAAAGATCACCATATTAACCCTATCCATCCTTTTGAAACGAGTGGTGATATGACTGAACCATTGGTTGAAGATGATGAAGAGGAAGAAATTGATCATGGTAAAATTTTTGCTGATGAACAGACTTTTCTCTAACAACTTCTCTCTAATTTCAATATTTGCCAGTCAGTGAAAATCCACACTCATCCATCGGTTCGGCATCCGATCTGATAACCGATTCCGAAAATGATGATGACGATGAAGATGATTCTCAAGGTGTCAATGATTCTAGTTCAGAGTCATCAATAATGAAGCCAGTGGAGGATAATTCTAGTGAACATGATAGTGATAATGATGATGAGGTCCCAATCAAATATGGTTTGGTGAAGAATCCACCTTCAAGTGATCTGTCAATAAAAAGCAAAAATATGAAGCCATTATTAAATATATCGAGGATACAGATAACACCGAAAATCAATATTAACCACAATTTAAATAATACAGACGACGGAACCAGTATATCCAACTCATCGATGAGATCTGATTCTCAAAAAAACATTGATTCTTTAGATCATTTGATAGGTCATGTTGAAGGACACAGGCCATTGTTGGAAGATGAGGATGAAGATGATATCCATCTTTCGACAACAAACACTGCAACATCAATACCATCATCAATGGTTGCTACAAAATCATTAATATCAATGGATCAAGCAGACATAACATTTGATGTTTCAGATGCTAAATATTATCATTCAAAAACAGCCTCATTGCCGCAATTCGAAAAGCTAAATTCGTTTCAAAAAGAGATTTATTCACCTGTTAGCCAAGTTGAGATGATCATCAAAGATGGTCAATCGAAAAACAGCACTGGTGGGACTAACCCCATACATTCCGATTTTGGTGCAATAACTTTGACCAATCAACGAATGGATGAAATCACCAATGAAGAAAACCGTCGTTTAGATGAAGAGGTGGAGCGTAGTCTAAATTCTCAAGTGATCTTTGATCAAATGAACAATAAAGATCTTTTTGGATCTATTCCGTTTACGAACAAAGAATTGATTGTAAGTAATTAACATTCATAGGAATGATGGAGGGGGCATAAAACATTTATAATTCTTTCCAGAACCATTCTATAATTCAGCAAGAAACTGCTTCTGTTGTTATGGAAACCAATCAGCCTGAAAATACTAATCGTTTTGAGAATTCTTTTGCTGATATACCAGTTAATGTGATAAATCAAAAATCAAAGACTTCAACAACGACCACAACTTCCAATGAACAAGATCCAAAGTTCACTGCTGCTAGCGCTATTTCTGGTCCGATAAAATCAACTGATCTGTTCGGCGCCATACCATTTTCATCATCCACTCAGCATTCGAAAACGGAGATTATCAAGATTCCTCAGCTGCCACCGCCGACCACGAAAAATCTTACAAGCAAAGTTATAACTTTGCCACCATCAGCCGTAACAACCGTCACAGCAGTATCATTGCAACAAATTTCGAAACCTGTACGATCGAAATTCGTTCAATCACCGACCAAGATGATTGCCACCACTGGAATATCGTCACATGTCATATCACAGTCTGCACCAACTTCTACGCCGTCTGTGGCGACCACAGCATTGCCAAGTGCTGGAATCAACAAATTGAGTCGTAATCAATTTCAAAGATCAAATCTAAAGATAAAATCCAAAGTTGCCAAAAAATACGAAGTTGATGAAAGCGATGATGAAGTGGATGGCCTATTGGATCCATTGGAGAATGATGATCTCCTCCTGGAAAATGATTCAGTAGAGCCAACATTGGATTCGGCCACCAAAAAGAAGAAAAAAGATAAAAAGGTAACCATGTTTTTAGGGAAATTGTTATCCATTCTGAACTGTATGGTTTTTAGGAAAAGTCAGATAAAAAGTCCAAAGATATCAAGGTGGTGAAAGAGAAAAAATCCAAAATCAAAGAAAAACCAGATAAAATGGAAAAGGTGAAAAACAAAGAAGAGAAGAAAAAAGAGAAAGAAAAAAAGGACAAAGTAAAAGAAAAAGACAAAAAGAAAGATAAAAAAGATAAAGAATCTAAAGATAAAAGCTCCAAAAACATATCTTCAACGGATCCGGCAAACTCGGGTCCCCAACCATTGTCTATAATATCCCATTCTGATGGTGAACCGATAGTCACCAAATTGGGCCTAACAAAAGACAATATTACCACATCATCATCAACATCAGCAACAACAATGGCAATACCAACGGGAATAATTTCCAATAAAGAGGGTAAAATAAAAAACAGTTCTAGCAAACAAGCATTTGCTAACATGAGTTTTGAGGATGAAATCCAACACCATAATCAACATTTGTCAACATCGAATAATAGTGTCACCATCACTAGATGTTAGTCCTGGAATTCTAATTGGCTATCTAATTGTGAAGAGAATCTATCTTAATTTTCAAAGAATATTTTATACCTTCAATATATTGATTATTATATTTTTTTCTCCAAGTTATATTTCAAATTTTTTTAAAATAAACTTTTGAATTTTTTTAAAATTCTCATAGATTCATAGATAGGTTAGATAGGAGAAGTAAAGAAGTAAAATTGTATGAAATCTGTATTTTTTTTTCATGTTGTTAGATGCCCAAGTCAAATTTAAGAGATGAAATTGATGAGAGGCTCGAGAAACGAGAAAAAAATCATGTGGTTTGTGCTTGGATAATTAAATTTTGCCTTCGATATGGTTAAACCTACCATACCATACTTCAATATGATTGAAATGTGATGCGCGTATGTGTGTGTGTGCTTGAATGCTACCATCAATTAGCATTCAAGTATTTGGTAGTTTGATCTTTGTGAATAAAGGATCACATGATCTTTTTTATCGTTCGTTTTTTGATCGTAATACATGATTTGTGGTTCCAATCGGATTTGGGTTATTTTAAAATGCCATTTGTTTCGAATAACTCAAATGAATCGATTCGAAATTTTCGCATCTGATCGCTGCTATCATGCGAGAATTCAATGTTAGAGATTTAGATTATGGATCGGGAAGATCATATTATGAAACTCTTGATGTTTCTCGATAGTAGATATCATTACGAACGACGACTGTGGCACGAAGCCGTACCATCAACCTTGATACTAAGGAAACTATTTTATAACTGAATTCTACAGACGAATGAGCATTTTGGAAATCAATCCTTTTTTTAAATTATGATGATGATGATATAAAAACAAAGTATTTGACGCAAAAAACATTTTTTTAAAGAGCCAGGAAGATATTAACGAGATGCATGTTTGTGCAATGATTCTCGTACAGCACGCGTACATTGCGTTAAATGATGATCATCATCAAACGACCTTACCACTACGCTTCAAGAAAGATAAAGATTTATTATTATTAGATATAGCAACAATTCATCATTCAAAGCGGGGAAATTCTTTCAGCGAATGCTTAAGAACCGATCACGAGTAATCACATGGTTGCCAAGATCGTGGATGTTGAAGACACGTTTTTATATTCATTCGGATCCCATTCCCCCTGCTTATGCTTATGCTTTCCTCTCTCTTTCTCTCTACCTAGCTAGCTATAGTTAACTTTTCTCTAAGCCAGCATTTACCTTGTGAATCCACATGTACAATGGTGTGTAATATTGAACGCATCAATTCAATCATTAATTTCTACTTTGGAGATATTTGATCGGATACATTAGTAGTTGGCGCCGATGTTTGATTCTACCCTGTTCAAGCGTTTACAATCCAGCGCCAGTGCGTTATCGACGGCAAACAGTGTATACAAGACAATCATCATCATTCTTTAAAACCAGCCACCATTGGCAAGTGGTGTTGGCTCAAGAAGCACGCACTACTACGACAACGGCCGCGACCAGATAAATAGTCGACGACAATCATCCAGGCAATCCGTTCGGAGGAAAACAAGAACAAGAAAAAAAAGCCAAATCAAATAAAACAAATCATCCAGGCTGCCAACAACTAAACTGGAAGCAGACTTCGGTTCATAAGACTAAGGTAATCTTTTTTCATTGATGATAATCTTTCTGTTTCTTCTATTGAATGGTATTCATCGATCACCGTGAATCGATTGTATAATCATTCGATTTTTGTACCCGAAGCCTCACATCACAACTAGACATCTTGTCTTGCACTAGATCGTCTCAAGTATCACCAGCAGCAATAGTAACTTGGAATGTAGAGTTCGTAGAAAAAGAGACGATTTTTTGATTTCGATCATCACATCGAATTTTCTGTGCAACAAGTTGGCCATCATCGTGGTCTTGTGACATGGATTAAAAAGACATAGTTACAGGCAACTTATCATTGATGAATTCATCTCAATAGAAACAAACTAGTTCCATTCGCTCCTCCACTTTGTGATTTATAATTAATTCCTTCATTCAGTTTTAGATTCGTAACGCCACTAATTCTAAGAAAAAACAAAAATGAAAGGTTCAACAGAAGCTGAACCAATCCCAACGTATCGTCGGAAGATTATTAACAATCCAAATGATCTACCGGATAGGTATTCATCAACGCCAAATGGAACACTGTATTCAACTACGCCTGGTGGTAAGTTCCATTCAGATTGATTTCGAAACCCGAATTCTGTATCATAAATTTAGGTGGGGTGTGAAAATTTTTAAGCTTTTATTTTTCGCTTGAAATATGGAAAAAAATTAGGAAAAAAACAACAGGCTGAGAGGATATTATAAATATTTGCTAAACAACAAGTCACATGCCATACATGTAACGGTTGTGTTTTCAAGCGCGAGGTTTGATTAGACTTTTGCGGTATATGTACGCGTTTCGAGGATAGAGAATTGAACACAACTAGATAATACCCCAGAAAAAAAATACTCAGCTAAATTGTGCAACCATGGATACATGTGATTTGGTTGACATGTGATATGTAGGATTTAGGATTGTGATAGTACAGTACAAGTTATTTATGATAAAGGTGTTTGGACTTTTCAAGTTGAGTGTATAGATCGAAATGATCTCAACAGATTGATAATCAAATAAGATCAAGAATTAGGGGCTTAATCGCTTTCTGTTCCTCCCCCACACCCTTCTACCTTGTACACAATCGATTAATTTTGTTGGTTGTTTGCCGAGCAGGAACTCGTATCATATATGAAAGAAATTTCTTGATGAACCTGAAGAACAGTCCTCTGGCTAGATCACCACCAGGTATGGCATATATACCCGGTGTTACAAATATAACACCAACGGCTGCCAATAACCATTATAAAGCGCTGGAAAATCAAGGGAAAAATATGAAAGGTATTGGATGACTTACTTTTTGTTTGATGAATCAATTAGTGTTGGATAATAATTTTCTCTTTGAAACGGAAGCCATGGGTAAAACCGTTATGAATAAGAAGAAAATGACTAACAACAACCACCAGGAGCAACCACAATTTGATATGGAAATTTAAGACCATTCTGCGTGAATCCAATACCTGTTAAGACAATTTTTTTTCTCATATTTTTCTAAATAATCGCCTGTTTATTCGATGTCGAATGTTTGTGAATGAAAACAATAATTGTTCATTCTGATGATTTGAAAATGATGAAACTATTTGCATGTTTGTTCTGGTTGGCATTTTTAAAATGCCGATCGCAGGTCGGATCAAAAAATCTATTTTCAAAAAACCAAAGCCACTGATTTTGAGACAGCAAAAACAATACAGATTGTGATATTGTATCTTGATTTGAAAAAAAAATAAATAAAACAATCAAGGCTTTCTGAAAAGAATCCAAATTTTCAACTGTCTCGAAATCATAACGAACATTGACACTACAGTGAGAATTCATTTTCGAAAAACCGTAGTTTGTTGATAGGTCAACAGGTGGCAGCACTGTTACCAGAGTAAATATAATTTTTAAAAAATCAAAGCGGGAAGGCGGGCAGAGTAAATATAATTTTTAAAAAATCAAAGCGGGAAGGTGGGTTAAAAGCTCAAAGCAAAAAAAATCAACTAAGAATAGAAGAGTATATTTTTATATCAGTTTTATTGATTCTGTTTGGAAAAATAAAATCCGATTTCGATATTATTCTTTTTTAAGCATTTGAAAAGGATTGATCGGATAGAGAAATGTTTGTACAATCAAAGAGAGGATTGAAAGGAATCCTATTCATTTACACAATCGATCAATTGAGAAAGCGAGAATCGTAAAAGTGGTTTTGATTGGGGGTGATTGTGTACAAGCATACACCGGACTTAATTTCGATTGGAATTCGATGCTTGCTTTCGATGACTAAATCTCTTTCTTAAAGAGCGTGTGGATGCAAAAGTGAAGAATAAAAGAATTATTCAAGAATTCATTTTTTTGAGTTTAAGAGAAAGATGAATATGTCAATCTTCATTCAAGTATATTGAATGATTCGTAGTTTTTCATACAAAATAAGAATTACAACAAAGTTTTTTGTACAAACAAATGGTCAAAAAAAATAAAATGGACTCAACAAATTCACTTTCTCTGTCGCACACATAGATGATACCCATAGGGCACTTTCTTAGGGTAACACGTGTATGTGGGTGTGTGCGCTTCCACAAGAAGAAAATGATTGGGGAGAACTCACAAGCAAATAACAGGAAAAAAACAATGATCAAATTCTTTCGCTTTTCTTTTCGCTACGCAATACGGGTGTGAGTGTGTGAGTGTTTATCTCAAAAAGAAATTATTGTGATGAAATTCAATCATAAAATTTTAAGCTGTGTGACATGGCTCAGGTGAAAGAGTTCATGAATATTACACATATGAAATGGTTGAAAATAGTATAAAAAAGGGTGGAATAAAAACATCAACAAGAGAGACTGGAAATAATTTACAAAATGGGCGTGTGTATGGACATAGTAGTGGTGCGAAAGAGTGCGCCTCTCATTTATGTATTCGGCGGTCAAGATTGCCGATACCATAAGGCCAATTAATAAGAATCGATTGATGATGATGATTATCATACAAAAGCAACAGAGAGCGAGCGCGCAATATTGGATAAAAGCAAAAATGAATACGAATGTATAAAAGTATACACCATATAAACCAACTTTGAGGAGATGAAAGAGAATCCTATCTATCACACACAAATAGAGGATATTTTGTATTTGATAATGCTTGCCGGATAGAATTTCAAAGAAATTCTTAGATCGTTAATAAAGTAACATGTGACGCACCCCTTTTTGAAAAATATTTATACTATCTTGTTGAACCATAACTTGGATCTAACCCGGCTGCAGCAGCTGCAGCTGCTTTCATAAAATTAACCATTGATGGTGCCACCGTTAATGGATGATGATGGGAGGGAGGTGGCGGTGGCGGATACATGAATGGTACCGGACCACTATTACTACTTGATGCATGATGTGGATCAATGCCAACAGATGAACCAGAGAAGGATGTTGAAGGCGGCATTAATCTATCCAGTGATCCATTACTAGCTACATTACCATTGTTGGCAAACAACGGTGGCGGTGGTAGGTACAATTGATTCAAATATGAATGAGAGTATGGTGTCGGTGGTGCACCATAAGATGAGGCCGTTGTTATCGAACTTGATGAACTAGGCGTTAACGAAGACGATAACGATAATGGTGGTGCCAAACTGGATGATGTTGGTAGATTATGATTACTGTTTCGATTGTTGTTATTCAACAATTTATTATTGGCACCGGAAGAATCATTCTTCTGGTTCATCTGCATCATTTCCAACTTTTCTATTTGTTCTTTGTTCAACTTTTCTAAAATACTTGCACCACCACCGGAAGAATTCAACAAACTATAACGAGAAAAAATGCTCTCACGATCTGGCGTCACCAAGCCTGCCCTCAATGATATATCCTGAAGACTTTTGAATGGATCAGGAACCATCATGGATGAGGTTGGCGGTGGCGGTGCTTGACCACCATCACCACTTGGCGATGAATTCATTTGAGGTGGTGCGGTAGATGGGGGAGGTAAAGGAGGCCAAAGAGGGGTTTTAGATGAAGATGAATTGATTGGATCAACACTGTTTCGTCCCGGAAAAAAGGCTGTAGATGGTGGTGTAGGTGGATATGGATTTGTATTGGGAGATGTTGCAGCAGATGCTGCACTGTTTAACAGATCAAAGTATCGCTGTTGATGTTCGGTGGTTGTTGAAGACAAATGATGATACGAAGATGGATGGTGAGGAAACAATGATGATGGTGGCTGTGGTGGTGGTGCTGCTGCTGCTGCTGCAATCAAGGAATTCGTAGCGGATTGATTGCTGAAATCGGTCATGGGTTTATTGAGGTCCCCTAAATGATGAAAACTGCTACTACCACCACCAAGTCCGTTCTCCAATTTGGCATGTTTGGATGATTTTTTGCCAAAGTTCGAATGCTCATTCTTTGTTGAATTATCACTTTTTATTTGAGAATTGGTACTATGATGATGATTGTGTTTGCTCGAAGCTCGGTTTTTGGTACTACCTTCAACGGAATCACCATATTTTCGTTTATGGCCACTGTTGCTGGCTGATGAAGAATGAGGTTTCTCGGAATCAACAACATTGGCATTGATTACTGAAGATGTCAGATGTCCACTAGGCGGCGGCGGTGGTGGTGGTGGTGGTGGTGGTCGTAAAGTTGATGCCCATGCAGATAATGCTGAAGAAGCGGGATTGATAGCAGAATAATAATCTGAAGCAGGTGGAATCAACTGATTTTGATACATTGGTGTGGTTGATGTGATGGGAGGTCTAGGCCACATATCGGTTCCATATGGACCGGTGGTCATAGTGGGCGGGGGGAATAATGTTGGCAAATTAGGTGGTGCCGATAATGATGGTGCACCGAAAGGAGTACCAAAACGGGTAGGATATTGGGAGGTGATTGTGGTAACCGATTGTGAACGGGTTAATGTTGTCAAACCATTGTATGGATCAAGTGCTTTGATGGTGGTTGTTGTATAATTGGATATGCTCATTAATACTGGATCGGTTACAGTGTTGGGCTGATTATTGCTTGAATTGACAGGCGATGATTGTTGATGTTGTTGTTGCTGTTCCTTATGTGTCGCAGCAGTATGAGAGTGTGATTTGGATTTGGAAGATCGATTATGATTGGATGTTTTACTACTAACACCAGCGTTGGACGCATTCGGAACATCCTTTTTTAACGATTGGTGTTCATTCTGCTGTTTCAGTTTATGATGTTGGCCTTTTTGAATTTTATCTTGATAAATATCCCAAGCAATTTTCACATGCATAAAAGCCCAGCCGACTTTTCCCTTTTTCTACAAACAAAAAACATTTTATAATAAGTGCTCTTTTGAAACAAAAAAGATGTTTTAACGAACCTCTTGGCTTGAGGATGAAGTGGACGATTGGTCCTTTGGTCGCGAAATTCCCGGCCACAAAGATGCGACAGGTTTTATGATTGGCGAAGAAGAGGAAATTATCGAGTCCGGTTGTTGATCAGGCAACGGATAATTTGCAGACAACGATGAATTATTATAATAAGGCCTGATGGGAGAACTTGCATAAGATTGCTAGCAAGGTTTTAATTAAAGGAGAAAAACAGAGACATTAAAATTAAAATTATGAAGGAAACAAAAACAATGAAACAAACCATGTTGGGATTGGGGATGTACGAGTTTGAAGGTGATGAAGATGATCTTGTTGGATTTTTGGCCGATGTCAATGGAGAATCATTGATCAGATGAGCATTGAAATTGATCATTGGTGTGGGCGTTGGTATTGGTGTCAAAGAACCAGCAGGCGGTGGTAAAGATGATGATGTAGGCGTTGATAACAAACTACGATTATCGTTCACGGATGCAGCAGCGGCCGCCGCAATAGATGATGCTAAAAAACGTGAATCCAACTCATGCCGAAGTAATTCTTGACCTACAATGGAATATTGTTTAGCATGATCGATCAAAATCACGTAAATGGTCAAACAACATACTCTGTGAAGAATAACTAGAAGGTAAAGTAGATGGAGAAAAGTAACTGGCAAGCGAAGCCGGTGTGGCCGGCGTCGGCGGACATTGACCAAATACTGGATGAACGGGAGAACTTGAAGCGGAACTAGACGATGAAATCATGGAACCAGCACTATGATGGCCAAATTTGATTTATTTCAAAATAAAGTTCTTTTAAATGAGAAAAACTTACCTTGCGTTCGACCACAATCGATTATGGTGACCATTTTTGATGATGTTTGCACCGAAATTTTGCTGACTAGCTGAACAATGAATCGAATCCAAGGTTGGCCTTTGTTGTGGTTGATGTTTTGCAGATTGTTGTTTGGCCAGAAAAGATCTAATCATTGATGGATCATCTCTTGGCTCTTCTTTAATATTAAATTGACACTTGTTATCATTATTTGCATTAGGCTGTTGATGATTCAACATTATTGGACCGTTGGTACTTCCTCCACCAATCGATTGGCTTAACTGACTGAGACTGGAAAGGCTGGAATTTGGACCGAACCTGGAAACGTTTTGCGCTTGCATCATTGCTGCCGTTGATGATGGATCGTAATGTTGATGGGACAATGGTAAATCTGGCATCAATGCTGATGAATGAATTGATTCTGCAGAATTAGAAAATGATGCTTTTTGATGAACAGTTGGCGACACGTTGGCACTTGTCTTTAGCAATTTATTCTTTTCCAATGAAGATGATGTCAACCTGCTTTGATTGGCAGCATCACAAATGATAGCTGCATTAACGATTGATTGATTCGGAACAGATTCGGCCGGCGATAATTCAAAAGTATAAACATCTTTTACTGGATCCGAATCGATTGAATCTTTACCAATATTGCATTTAGTTTTGGATTTTGATGTATCACATTTTCGAGATCTTTGCTGATCACATGAGTTCGGATTCTTCTCGTTAACCGAAGAGTTTATTTGCGAAGAATCTTCATCAGTATCCTCGTTGGACTCGGATGGTTGAACAACTTTTTTATTTTTATTATTTTTGGTCTTTTGATTGGTAGCATTTTTCGCTTTCGTCTTAGCGACCTTGACTTTGGGAGACGCTTTCGGTTTTTTGGTTATCTTCGGTTTGTTGCCGATCGTTTTCTTCTTGGGTTCTTCTGTTTTTGCAAGTTTTTTGCTGGGAGGGGTTTTTGTTTTAGCTTGTTTTTTATTGATAACTTTGGGTTTTTCATCTGCTTTTTCATCATCCTTTTCGATTGGTTCATTTTCGGTTAAGTTTTTGTCATCATCATCATCATCATCATCATCATCATTGACGTCTTGGTCTTCATCGCTATTTTCCGAGAAAAAATCTTCATTATCTTCGGCCAAAGACAACGATTCCGCCGATGAAGATGATGAAGAATTTGTTCTTTTTCTGTTGTTTACAACTTTTTTGTTCGACTTTTTCTGAACCGTTTTCTTAACATTAGACTTTGTTTTAGCATTCTTTTCCGCGTTGAATTTTGATTTAGACCGTAGAATTCGTTTGGACCCTGACTTATTCTTAGCTGCCTTCTTATTCTCAAAGTCTTTTCCTTTTTCGATTTTGTCAGCATCTTCATCATCCTCATCATCTTCTTCTTCTTCATCATCATCTTCTTCTTCTCCTTCTTCTCCTTCATCTTCATCTTCATCGTCATCATTATCATTATCATCATCTTCTTCTTCGTTATCTTCATCATGATCGAGGTCCTCTCTTCCATCTTCTTCAGAAGATGCTTCTTCGCTGAGCTCTTCTTCATCGGAACTATCCGAATCTACTTTGGCCTGAGGCTTTTTCTTCTGATTCTTGTTAACTGTACTTTTCACCGGAAATTGTTTCTTAGATTTGGTCACCTTTTTGGCATTTTTATTCTTACTTCCCAATGGTCGACCAATATTCCGTTTGTTGGTATGATTTGCTAGCATATCTTCACTTTCTTCGCTTCCGGAAGTATCGGAATCACTATTATCTTCCTCTTGAGAATTTTCTCCTCCTTCTTCTTCTTCTTCTGATTCCGAATCGGCCGATGAACACTGAGATCTACGATTATTTTTTTTCAAATTTTTCTGCTGCTTCTGCTGTTTCGTGTTGGTTCTTGCCGCCGTACTTTTAGCCGTTAATCTATTTTTCTTTGTTTTAGCATTAATTTTTATTTGCTGTTTTTGTTTAGTTTGTTTCAACTTGGCGCGATTTCCTGTAGTTGTGGTAGCATCACCATCAGCGCCTGAGAAAATGAAAAGCATGAAAAATATTCGAGATTTATTAATATTTCAAGAATAATTAGTTAGTAGTTTTTCTCTCTTTTTTCTAGGGTCAATCGCACAATGTTTTCTCAACATCAACCATCATCAGCCTTGTAACCAAACGTGGGTACACACACACACACACACACACACACACACACACCATTTTCCATTCTGTGAATGAAGAACAGCAAAAGAAACATAGGAAAAAAATTAAGATGATGGATGAAATTCAATACGCAGAGTGAACAAGCAAAAGGTTTGCTCGGCTCTCTCTTACTTGCACCACCACCAACAACAACCAGATCATAAATCAACAGCATCCAAATACTGGAAAAAGAGCCCCAGAGGATCAAACTCAAGCCATGGACATTGGACAGAATGAAGCAAAATATAAACTGAACCTTAAAAATGACCAAGTCTATCAAAAAGTCATCGCCATAAAAAAAAATTGGCAAAAAATTTGCCGGATTTATATAATTTAACCAGAATTTTATGGCCCTCACCAATTCCGATAGTCGATTTCCGAACGAACGATCGATTTTGCGGGATACTACCATACACGGATTCTTGGCCAAGCTATTGTCTTTTTTTTTATTCAGTTTCTTTGCCATGGTTGACTTTTAACCCTACAAACTACGCGATCATATGGACACGCGCCGATTCGTCGATGTCGGCGTTTATTGTTGGCTTCGCTTGATTGCTGAGGCTAATAAAATTAATTGCAACTCAATCAATCAGCTTCTCTATGAGCTTGGATAGGATAAGAGCCGAACAGAAAGGGAGAGATAGCCTGGATGGTTGGTTCTATGTTTTTTTCTCGGTCGAACACGGTTACTGGTTAAGTATTATAAAATGAATGGAAAGCCAAAGAATGGGAAGAAAGATGGAAGAGAAGGAGAGCGAAAGAGCGGTGTGTGACAAGGTGAATAATTGGCTGTCACACACATACACTTGTTCGGGATAGCTCTCTGAGGGCGATCATTCACCTTCTTCCAGTAAAGAGAGTAGAGTAAACGAAGAAAAAGAAGACCAAACCTAGAAAACAGATATTATCCCCAATATATGGTATAATTAACCATTCAAACATACACATAAATGAAGAGAAGACAGGCAACAACAACTAAACTCGAATAAATGAGACACGGCTAATTGAATTTAGGATTCCCGACCAACTCTTCTCTTCATTTGTCTGACTGGCCTTTTTCTCTGAATTTTATTCTCGTGCGTGAGTGTTGTCGAACAACAATGGTAGACCAAAAAAAAACAATAATATTTAAGATGGTGATTCCTAATCCCGATTTTGAATTTTGCCGGTGACCTAGAAGCAATCTCAGGAAACGTGTTAATCTATCGGGTTTGGGCGACAAAAAAAAGGCTTCCATCATGATCGGAAGTACTAGAAGTATCTTCCAATTGAACAACCACAAGCAGCAAATGTTGAAAATGCTGAATGTCTTGAAAATACAGTAAATGAGAGAGAAACATCCATATCCATATTATTATTATTATTATTATTACTACTATAAAAATAGATAGGTTGAGAATAGGGGCAAATGCTTCTTGTTGCTCTAGATGCCGTTTGAATTATTTTTTTTCAAGTTGCCTTCTTCGTCTTCATCTGGCTGATTCTATGTGCTTGGTTTGTATAATATGAGATGAAGACTCTTGGGCTCTTTCTCCTCTATTCAGGCATAGAGAACCGAAGAAAAAAAATCAAGAGAAGAGAGACTTGATGGCGACGGTGTTTCATATGTAAATGGCCAAATGTTATTGTGTTCTGTTCGGTGTGTATGCCATGCCTCATGTTTGCATGGACATACAATATGCAACCCACCACCACCGCCAAAAGAATGAATGCACCAGACCAAAAAATGCATAATTTATTGGACTTTTTTTGGCAGTTTCCTCTTATTCCACTTCTTATTTTGCAGCAAGAAAAGAAAATCGTAATGTGTGAGAAAGGAGAGCCTTCCCCTTCCTTGATCAGCCCAGTATCTTTACAATAATTTCGGAAATCGAATCAATTCCTGGTTTCAATTCTAACAAGACAAACTACCAACAAAAGGATAACACTCTGGCATACATACAAAGTTTGAACAATAAAATGTAATGAAAAAAAGTGAGAGAAAATTCAACCATTTATATGCATAAAAGTGCTTTGCCGTAACCACTGTTTATCTTTTTTCCATAAGAATATTTAAAAGCTAAAGTTGATTCTATAGATTCGATGTTTCTGCTTTTTGGCCCCGATCTAGCATTTCGGTCAGGCCCAGGATCCAGATGGATCATACTTTTTCGGCAAAAAAAAGTTCATTTCACACATTTTTCGTTCTGGAATCATTATTTGATTCCGATTTTCAGGGACAACACAAATATTGAAAAAATCTAAAACCTCACTAAGCTTCTTGTGCCCAGACAAACACGGACATTCAACAACAACAACATGTAGAAGAAGAAACTGAACCGATCAAGTACGGACTTTAACACACACGCAAACCTACGACCAACCGACCAACGACGCTTCCAGGATCGGCCATCACCATTAACCAATGCAAGCCAGGCGATAGAGCAGGATTGTGACAGATACTAATAAAGGAGACTCTTAGGGAGAGAGTCGGTTCTGGTGACAAATGATGTCACGCATGACAGGAATAGGCAAAAAATATTCTTCTATCCAAGCAGCGAAGAAAATGATACCCACCAAATTGTATATCGCCAATATGCTAAATTCAATGTGCGCGTAGTTGATGTGATTTTTTTATGAGATGAAAAATAAACGGCAACAAAAAATAAATTTGTGACCGAAAATTAAACAAAATATATATATATATGTGTGTGTGTGTGTGTGCAGCTAAAGAGCAGAAAAAAGAATACACGGGCAGACACTTAATCATTTCATCGCGTTTAGGAGAGAATAAAAGAGAATAATAGCAATAAAAACAACTGAAACAAATAGTTAAGCTAGCGTAAGAAAATGGAAAATTATCGGGTTAGAGACCGAGCGATGGAAAGGGAGAAAGAGGGGGGAAATTAGAAAGAGAAATGGATTCATCATGTTTCAACATTTTAGATGTCATTTGATGTTAATCAAGGGGAAGGACCAGCAAAACATGGCATTCTTCATTCATTAACTAATTAACATGAACGATTAACAAAAAAACCTTTGTTAGATGGTATTCTCAAGATGGGACTGGTAAAAGAACAAGAATAGGAAAAAAATCTGCTCCGTTTATGCGAAGAGTGTTAACAAATAGTTTGTCGTTCCTGTCCGATAATCTTGCTCTCCTCTTTTTCTGTGGATTTTCTTTTTGTGGATCAAACTCGAGATATTAATGGAACCCATATAAAAAAATATTATGATCCAATGTGATCTTCACTAAACGAATACTTAGAGCTTTATGAGGCAATATTTTGTCTTTGTTGTTGGAACTTTGGTCGGAAAAAGAAATATGAAATTTAATTGAATGGAACAACCATTCAAACACAATGCCAATCCCAAACAACCAAAAAAAAAGATATGAGAGATGATGCAGCTTTTACTAATACAGAAACCAGATATTCCTAACCATTTCCCGAGAATGATTCCGAGCGTGAATCATTCATTTCTGTTCCTATTTCATTCCCATTCCTATTCATTCATTTTCAATCTATTCCCTTCCACTCTCTCTCGCTCGCCGTTTTTCTATTTTCTCCACATTCAAATCCAGCTTTTGGGCCCTAAAAGTAAGTAAAACTTTTGCTGCTACCATGAAATTATGGGCAACCGTTGCATCCGTGGGCCCCGTTCGTTTCTCTATAGCTTAACCGAAAAAAAACACGGGACAGAATAATGCAAGACGCGGATGTTCGAGGTTGAGATTGGATGAATGAATAATGTATGGGATAGTTTGTAGAGGAAACAACAATAACAACCTTCGAACAACACAACATTCGAAGAAGTCTAATACTTCTGGTACAGTACCATCACAAACAGAGCTAATGGTTAATTAACTTGGTGAACAAACAAATAATAAAAAAAAACCTCAAGTAGCCAAAAACCACTGCATCCATTACCGATTTAAGCGGACATTTGGACAATAAAATCCAAAGAATTAATAAAAGTGTCGAAAACAGAGGTTACGAGTGGAGTCAAATAGATGAAATCTTACAAATCGTTTGAATTTGGACACAAAAATCAGCGAATAATTTTGGATAAAAACCGGCTAGTATATGAGCTAGCATAGTAGTATTATCATGCCAAGTTCTAAATCTGCTTGGCCATTATTTTTCGTTATTCAACCCTCTTTGGAAATGTATGAAGGACAGTAAATACGATTATGATAATAATCGTTTCTATTAAACCATGATGAATATGAAATCACGAACAAATTGAAACCAGATACACTTTTTTATTATTATTCACTTTTTCTCTCTTTCTTGTTCTAATTCCCATTACTCTGCAAAGTTTTCATCGCCAGTGTCTGGAACAGAATTTGGTGGAAAGTTATTACTAGAATCATTTTCTGTCAATGGTGGGAAACCATATACACAAAGCGAGAGCAAATTCCAGCCAGACATCCATAGTTTTGGTTAGTGTCGTCAATGAAATGCCAAACGGACGAACACTTCCGTTCAATGAATCAAGTTGATTCACGACAAAATGATTCACCGTATCATATCAGGCATTCAGGCATTCATTCATTCATTCATTTAATTCTTTCATCCTATTTTTTTTGCTTGACATTTTTTCTAGTTAAAATGAACTACTGATGCTAAACAAGAAACAAGCAATAGAATTTTATCCCTCTATTCAGTAAAACAAAAACTTTGTTTTACTTGGGTTTTTCTGCTTTACTACTAAAACTTGTCTGCTTAGTTAAAGTTACCCAAGTAAATCAGTTATTTTGGTAGTACAAAGACATTCAAATCGAAGAAGCGCGCGAAGCATTGCATGCAACCAACCATCATGATGAAAACGCCGTTAAAAATTCAACCGTGTTCAATCCTTTTTTGGTCTAATACAAACAACAGCGATAACTTTGCGTTTTATCGCGAAAAAAATTCTAATACAAAATTTTTGCTTAGACTTACCGGTTGAATCGAAGTCGATGGCTAAGTTCGATGCAGCAATGGTTGCGGCAAGCGACGTCGTCGTGTTGGCCGTAATCGTTGACTGCGTTGAAGGTGGTCCAACCGAGGTTGTTACCACATTGGTTGTTAATAATGTGGAAGAAGATGATGATGAAGATGACGGAGAGAATGCCATCGATCCAATAACATCCGCAGAATGATTAGAACCATTATTATGCTGTGAGGATCCAGGTGATGAACAATTTCGATTGATCTGCAATGAAAATCCAGAAAAAAAAATTTTGAGAATAAAAATAGAACAGCACAGCAAAAACCAGCAAAGAAACAAAATCGAGATCCTCAGACGGATCTGAGTTTGATTTTACAATGAGAAAATCCACTTTCATGGTGTCCAAGCGTCCAATAATCATCAGCTTGAAACTCTCAACCTTTTCCTCCCTTCCTCATTTAAGGCGATTCATTAAAATCATAAGATTTAATTACAGTGAAACGACAAAATCACATCGATTCTCTCTTCTGGGACTATAATCTAATCTTGGACACAAAATTCAAGATTGAAAGATACCACCCGGCCGATCTGTATGTGTATCTTTTCAGCTAAATGTTGTTTCGAAATGCGAAAAAAAACCTCCTGCTTTTTTCTTTTGAATACATGGGAATTAAGCAAAAAAAGGCAGCCTGAAATAGAAAAAAAAACAAGAACGATGACCAAAGACAGGCGGCATCAATGGTGTTAATTACAAGTTTTTGAATAAATATATTCTTCTGAATTTGTATTTCTTATTCTATTCCTGCAGCTCTTTTTTCGAAAAACACATTTAAAAATAATGAATGGTGAGCTCTGTCAAAACAAGCAAACATCTTTAGCCTCAACCGAACCGAATAACCTCAACCATGCTATATGAAGCACATTTGTAGGAAAAATTGAATGTGAAATTGGTTGAATTTTTTTTTGGCTTTGCAAGAAAAACTTTGACCAAAAACTTAAACTAAATAATAGCACAACCAGAAGAATTAATTGGACACGAACACGCCCAAAGCATGTTCAAGGGAAAAAAGCACCCCGCTCGCTTACAAACCAATACACGTTCTGTTGGCCACTTTTCTGAACAAATAGGCTCAAGAGTATTTAGACTAGTAGTGTCTGAAAATATTTTTCTCTCCGTTCTTGACAGGTAACCGGGCCCCAACAAATTGACCACTTTGTTCGGTAGCGCAAAACAAGAACTAACGCGAAACCATAACATGCACGAAACTAGCACACAGATTGGCCAATGAACCTGGAACGTTGGAAACAAGATACTAAAATGAAACTACTTTCAATAGGAAGGGGAGAACGATGGAACTATCGGACTCAAAACTTGACTTGACCAAAGGGATATTTGATCGGATCTTGTTTTTCATTTTCCTTCATGTGGATGTCGATGTTGAACAACCCGAAAAAAACATGACCAATGTTTGATGATCTTTCATCCATTTAAAAAACATACGTATTATAATAATAGTAATGATAATAATGATGATGGCCCTTCCAGTTGTGTTGGCCGAAATGATGATGATCGTCGCCGCCATCATCATCATCATCATCATCCCAACCGCCACCACCACCACCATCACCACAGCCGAACATAATAATGAGCTGCTGCTGAAGATGAAGGCTCTAAGGCTCTAAGGCTCAAAGTTCATCCATCCAAACAACAGCACATTCGGTTCTGTATATCCCATTCACAACGCCACAAAGACCGTCATCAAACATAAATAATGGTCTTTGCCGTCGACGACTACGTCGTCGTTCCAACCATCGTTTTCATCGTCGTCGTCTTCGTGTGGAGACTGATAAAAAAAAGCAAGCAAGTGTATTCGTCTAATGATCGAAGCAAGACGAAAAACCAAAGGAAAAAATTTTTTTTGGTCATCATCAACAACGGAGATGAATACCGATGACGATGGTTTGGCGGATAGAACCCAAACTCTCTCTTTCCACCTTTCTTTTTCAACACACATACATACATACTAACGTACACACAAAAACACACACACACACAAATCGAATCAGATCTGTTAATCGTCCAACGAAAATCAGATTCGGGCAGCCAAACTCGGAACATCAAAAGCAGTGATTTCATATCTACAACAGGAGGAAAAACCGTTCCGTGATTGATTGATAAGAATGAACGTAAAAAACTATAATAATTCTCAATAGGCCTAGAAATGCAATCAATACTATTCGACGTTGATAATTCATTTAGGGGCAGAATTTGTTCAAATTATTAAAAATCATCAAACAAGATCAAAAAAAAAAGTTTGTAGGATAAAACAGAAGAAAGAATATTATCAAAATTATGCTTCAACCAGAAACAAAAAAACTAATCATAATCTTTTGGCAACTGTGTGATGATTTATGAGCTTCAATTACATTCAAACACATCTTGTCGGGCTTTTCGCGCGCATTCTACATGTACAAGTACCGAATCTATTGCTTACAAGCAACTTTTTTTTAGGATTTTGGTGATGATCATCATCATCTTGATTATAAGTTATAAAACTTGTGGGCAAGTTTACAGGAACAAACCATGCTAAATGAGATGAACAAAACTTTATCAAAAAAAATATGCATTCTAGAGAATTTTAGATGTAGAAGCTGGATTCATTTTTGTGGTCATCGTCATCATCACACCACGAATCTCAAATAGACTATCCCGATAAGGAGCCTCACCAAATGAATCTTGTTGACATTATCTTGATAGAGAGGAAACATCCTCTTATTTTTTTCAATACTAAAAAATGATCTTTTGAAGAAAGATCGCAGATAATCAAACAACCATGGAAAAGGAAAAGACCAAAGGAGATTAATAATCTTAGTAACAGAAAAAAATTTCGGATACCAGGAAAAACAAATTGAGGTATCCAGTTACGGACAACGAAAAATTGGAAAAAGGAAATTCACCAAGAAAATGTCAAAGTATAAATCAAAAGAAAAAATAAATTAGATCATACACTCTTTCCGTTTTGAAGGAGAGTTTTTATTTCAAGGGGACAAGTCCAATCAGATAGGCAGGTGCTACCCCTCATTTCCTTTCTTTTCTAAAACACTCGGAACACAATGGCAAATATGGTGAACCGAAAAAAAATGACAAAGGTAACACTGCCATTCTCTTTCGAACACATTGCGTGGCCAACTTGCCAGACCCACATTCACGCATACACATACACACCAAGACAAATGAATCGGCCATAATTGTTGACCACTGCGGTAACAAACAACGCCAAATATGACTGCCTTTGCGTTGGTTGTTGGTCTTAACGAAATAACTTGACCAGTTGATGATAGGTTATCATTTTCATTATTGTTATTGCTTCCAAGTACTACCCGCAATTGCCCCTCGGTGTCTAAATCGAAACTAAAATTCGTCCAAAACACAGACACTCAGAGAACAGAGCCAGAGACAGTGTTGGCGATCTCTTTTTTGGGGACACATGGGCATTTTTTTCAGTACGTAATAATCCACTTTGGTACAATCGAAGTTTTGCAAGTTACACAAGTTCCACCACATCGCGGTGACAAGAATCGGAGGAGGAAAAATAGAGCTAAGCGTGTTTGTAATGTGTCAATGGTGTCAAGTGTGCGGATGGAAACAAAAGGAAAGAGAGTGAATGCTGTGTGTGCCACACGTTTACGAATCGAGAAAATCGTTTTGGGATTTCTCTTTCCGTGGGCTTCGTTGTTTTTTCTGTGTTGAAATCATTAAAAAACGATCCAATGGGAGCTTTTTTCTGGAGTAAAGTGAAAAAAATAGACACACACACACACATACACATAATCTTTTTTTCTGTTTCTTCGACAACAACGACCTTATGGGAAGAACAGAAAATAAAAAAGCCAAGCTACATATTTTGGCTCCCAAAATCGTCCTTGTCATATTTCGTTCATAAAAACACACATTCATACAAACGACGACATTTGGAAGCCCTGCACCGATCAATCAAACCAACGGAGAATGGAGCAAAGATAGATAGATAGATAGATAGAGATAGCTTAGATAGAATCGATGACTAGATTCAATGCGGTGCATTCGAATGCGAGAAATATAAATCAATAAAAATAAAAAAAAACTTACACACGAACAAACATGTTGAAGAAAACAGACACTCGAACATTCAGAAACACACACAAGCTATAATCAGTTTGAGAGAGAACAAGGGAAATAAAAGAATTGTAACGATTGGAAATCCAAATCAAATCATCCAAAAATTGACGATGTTGGATGCGGTGATTTGGTGGCTACTATACAACACATATATACAAACAAACATACACACACACACCATTACCATTACCGCGGTGCGTTTCGATCACCATTAGTCGGGTATAGCTATACTTGTTCTCTGAGCCCCTTTTTTTTATCGAGAATATGGGGAGAAAATTGATGTTCACCAACCAGTCAACCACACACAGACATGGATGCATAATCAACTTCATCGAGCGACGGAACAACCGAAACCGAAACCGAAACCGAAGCCGAAGAAAAGCTAATTCCAGCATGCACTTGCAATTCTGTATAAAATACATGAACTTTTCATTCATAGCCATCCGCATTTTCTCCTGCGATCAGCCAGAAGATGGATTGAATGAATGAATTTGACCGTAATCAATTCTTGTTGTATTGTTTTCGCGGTGTGCGCGGAATAATCGAATCAATTTTTTTGCCAATGAAAATGGACAGAACACCATTTTGCATACATTGACAGAGACAATCAGCTTAACTCAAGAATATGGGATAATTACACACATGCACACACACACACACACATGACTTTACCAATCTAATCTTGTTTGCTTGGCTGCTGTTCGGCATCATCATTATCATCATAATACCCGACAACCAGACAAACTGTTCTTTTTCAGTGTGTGCGTGTGAACAACAGAAGCAATAAAAAAAAATCCATTTAGATGACACATAATTAGCCACCATTTATTCACTATTGTAGCTAAAATCCACAATGGCTACAAACAAGAATAATCTTTTCGACCGAATTTCATGACTTGTAGATCAGTGCGTGCATCGAACATCATTATTCGATCAATGCCTGTTCAAACAGGTGAACTGAATTTACCTCATTTTTATAAATCGTCGATTCATTTTGTAGAACAATATTTTTAGCTTTGGTCGTTTCATTCGTTGGCGATGATAAAGGAGGTGCCGGTGTTGTATTCGGAACAAATTCAACAACAGTACCGCAGTACACTGTTGATTGTTCCGTAATTTCAACCATTTGAATAGAGGATCAAACAGGCAATATAGCTATCCTACATGGGTCCGGAAACTTCTAATCCACTCGGAAAATAAAATATTTGATCATAAATAAACACATTGTAAGGGTATCCAGAATTCATTCATATTCATTTTGCGCAAAAGGCACCAATAACCGTGCATAAAAAGACGAGCGACAGGCAGCAGGCACACCTTGAAGAAGATAATTTTTTTCCTCTTCTTCTTCGCTTTGCTGCCGATGATAAATGTGAATCTTCTTGATGATCATCATTCATCTGGAAACACCATCACAACAAACAAACAAACAAACCAAACCAACCAACAAAACTACACCACACCACCCATCGCCACCACAAACAGTTCTTTTACTCTTTTTTCTTCTTTTTGCTCCACATCCAAAATGCAAAAGTCTTTTTGGATAATGTCAGCTCGTATGGTATGTGAAGACCATTTTTTTTTGTTTTCCAACGCAGAAAAATTTCTATTTGAGTGAAAAACGATGATGATGAATGTCGGTTTGTAACAAATATTACAAAAATAGAGCAGCAATATCCTAAGCAACAGAAGTTGGGACAAATTGAACCCGTGTTCTGTATTCGGTTAAGACGACAACTGCGACAAACAAAGAGAAGACAAAAAAATTCTGGTCGTTGCTATTCCTGAAACCCCCGACCAAACTGACGATAAAGACAAAGACGACAAAATGTTGATGGCCAAAAAACCGTCGACATAAGCACAACTTTTTTTCGAGATTCTTTTTTTTTGGCTCTTCTTTGTTTGATGGTGGAATCATACAATTACACTCCTTTGCTTCGACAAAATCAAACAAAATACACACAATGCAAAAGGCACATATTAAGAAGAGGCAACAAAGACGACTAATTGACTGACATTGTTG
This sequence comes from Amerodectes protonotaria, assembly GCA_025882695.1. Lineage (NCBI taxonomy): Eukaryota > Metazoa > Arthropoda > Arachnida > Sarcoptiformes > Proctophyllodidae > Amerodectes > Amerodectes protonotaria. Next base: position 47,204 of record JAOZJS010000067.1, read on the forward strand.
GAGAAAAAAAAAGAGAGATCATCACGACGATCATCGAAAATTTGTAACAAATCCACCCAAAGTCACTTCTGGTGGTGGTGCTAAACAGTGAATTCAGATGCACACGCACAAATTCACGGAAACACCGTATTTTGGCGAAAAGGGTTCTATTTGGTCGAACACGAGTCACATAGAATTTCCCCTAGAAATTTGCTTTTTGGCCTTTTTGAACGAGAGACGATGTACGCGACCAAACGCGCAAATTTGCAATTTAAATTTTCGAAAATATGAAAACAGTAGTTCCAGTTTCAGTACTTTTTTTCTGGATTTTCAAGCCAACATCACAATTAAGAGCATATATTTTTTCAAATTGAAGGCTTTTTTTCTTCATTCATTTCCAAAACCAAATGAGCGGAATTATTTTTGGAAACCTCATATATGCAATGATTTGCAGCGATCTTTGTCTTCCGGAATAACTTAGGATACATTCCAGGGCAACGGATAACAAGGTCGACTGGGGACTCGGATAACACCCAAGATCAATTAATAAATTGATCAAAAACGATCGAAAAGGATTGATGAGGTATTCTTGACGATAATAAAAAAAACTAAATCTCAAGTAGCATCTTTACGGATCATGGAAAATTATGCGAAAAATATGGCATTATAAATAATAAAAAAAAAACAAGAATCCAATAAACACCAGATTGAACACAAAAGCCAAGACACACCGAACGGAAACAGCTGAAATTCAAGATGCGACAAACAACGGTGAAAAGGAAAAAAATAATTCAAAGAAAAAAACGGAGAAAATTCTGGCGCCCTTACACCCAAGCACGCTATACATTGTCAAACGATATATTCTTGGACACACGGAATAGACACAGACGTACCATCGAACCGAAATACACAGTCCGACGACTGCCGACAAACTGAATGCCAACCGAGAAAAAACCAAACCAAACCAAACACACACACAAGACCGATCAAAATGAATGGGAACAAACAACAACAACAACCTTCTTCTGCTAAGCCAAAAAAAGCCCGAACTATGCTGCAACACTGCAACACACACCAACCATTTATCTCTCTTTCTCGCTTCTTTCAGTTTCCACTTGGAAATGCGAACGACTATGCTATTCACAACACACTGGTACATAGTATCCTGAAAAGTTGAAGCTTGGAAGCAGCCATGGTAAAGGCAAGCAAGCCAAAACGACGACCTACCATTTTTTTTTTCTCCCAAGCTAAACTAGTTCCACACATACACTTATTGTGCCTTCTCACAATTCTCTCACGGAGAAACCAGGCAAAATGTTCACTCCATAAAAAAAAAACACACACACACACACACGCACGAAAGCATACGTAACGTAGGATACAGGATGGATTCAAAGCACATCCATGGTCGTAGGGGCACAGATACACAGACAAACTGTTACCGGATCATACGTATATGTGTGCGTATGTGTTTGAGGATATATAATCGTTGAACATAGATAGAAAAATAGATAGACCAATCTTGCTTCCATATGAATGATGGTAACAATAATACATACATACATTGGACGCGACAAGCTAGTGAAAAATATAAGAAAAACGACGAAGAATAACGAGAAACAGGGAAGAGAGAGGGAGAGAGAAGGAAAAATCCATCTAAAATATAATAATGATGATAGTGATGATGATCAAATGAAATGTATACCGAAAAAAAACGCTGTGTATTAGGTAATGAAAAGACACCGTAGCTGCCATTGTCGGATACAAGAATTATGCATGTATTGTTACAGCTTATAAATGTTATTTTTTGCTTGGTTGTAATGGAATATATCACACGCACACATTATCTCAGGGAGAGAATTTGCCAGCACACACACACACACACCGATTCCCGTGGTAAATCTTCCCGGGTTTTTTTTTATAAATGTGGAAAAAAAGAAATTAATAATCAGAAATTAGAAATGTGGATCCCGGGATGCTAGAACAAACACCAGGTGAAACACGTCTTGCATCGGCAAAGCTGATTGATGTTTGTCAAACACACTCATACATCAAGAAAAATATAATTCCAGAAATCGACTTAAAAAAACTCACACACAGTCTTTTACGGAACCTACATTGGTTTGTTTCAAACGCAGTACAAGAGCTTTTACCGGAAAAAAAGAAACGAATACCAGATTAAACTGAAAGCAGATCAAGGAACGTGATTCGCCCAATAATAATAAAAAAGATACACACACACATATATATATATATACACCCACTCAAAGAATGATAACTTATTATGCATAGTTTGCCGCGAGCTCATAAATATTTCATTAGCCAAAGAATCGCCTGCTTTTTTCTTGCCATCGTTTTAGTTGAATGGGTTGAGCTTTTGAATAGGTCATGATAATTTCGCAATTTTCACGTCCATAAAAATATATATCATCTAGCAAAAACAGAACGCCCTTTCTGTTCTCTGCATGCTGAACAGATATGAATAATCGAAAGAATTCGAAAGGCGCGAATAGGAACCAAGCGCAATAAAATCAATTAAACCTACCTTGTTCCGCGAGTTATTAACCGAAGCCAAGGCAGCACGTGCTGCTGCTTTACGAACAGCCTCACGGCGCGTGGAACACTTGATCAGATCGGCTATTGTTCGATTGTCTTCAAACGTTTCACCATCTTCATCTTCTTCATCCTCCTCCTCCTCCTCCTCTTCATCATCATCGCTATCCCTGTCCTCATCACTGTCTGAATCTTTGTCGGAGGATTCATCTTGAGTTTCATCACTCTCAGCATCTTCTTCTTCTTCTCCTCCTTCTCCAGATTCTTCCTCCTCATCCTCCTCCTCTTCATCATCGGCATCATCATCATCATCATTCTCATCGTCGTCGTCGTCGTCTTCATCATTCTCATCAATATCACAAGCTTGACGATTATTATTGGTCGACGATTTCTTGGCGGTCGATGAACACTGTTTAACACATTTAGCACTGCCATTTTTTCTAGGCTTAGACACAGTCTTAGTTGTCGATTTTTTGCTATTTTTCAGCGTCGTTGTCTTCCTATTCGAAGATTTAACATTGGTGGTCTTCGTAGATACTTTTTTGCTGTTGACAACGCTATTGGATTTACGACCAACTGACGATGCGGTTACTGCTGGGGGTTTAACATTGCTTGTCGATGATGATGCTTTCAACCTTGAAGAATTATTACCATTTGATGTGGTTTTCGATTTGGTGGTCGATGAATTATTAGCGGTCGTGGTGGTGGTTGATGGAACCATTGTAACACGATTTTGATTAGCAGTCGATTTAGGTGATTTTCGTTGTTGATTGGATTTTGATAATTTTTGCGAAGATTGTGCTTTGTTAATCTTTTTTCCACCACCACCACCACCAGCAGCAGCATTGGATTTATTAATATCGTCATTTTTATTATGATGCTGCATCAGGCACTTGCTACAAGCGATTTGATTTTTTGGATGCTTATGATTGCATTTGATCACCGATTCTGGAGTTAAACTAGGCGAAGCTTTTGAAACTTTTTTAGTTGATAGCGTTTCATCAACAAGTTCATCTTGATCACTGTCGCTTGAATTATCTTCATCATCTTCAAAGGACGAAGAATCGGGCTGATCCACCTTTTTCAATGGTTCATCTTTCTCATTTTCATTACCACTTTCTGGCTCTTTGTTGGGACATTTTTTGCTAGATGCTTTTGTGGTCGCCATCAATTTGGGATTGGCCTTTTTCTTCATAGGACTTTTCCTATTATTATTAGTCGTTTTGATGATGATCGGTCGCCTATTTTTGGCTTTTAAAGCTCGTTTTTTACCAACTTGTCCTTTTGCTTTTGCATTAATAGTAACATTTCCTTTCTTTTTTCTACAATTATCGTTTTTAGTTTTTTTAATTAATTGTTTCGGATTCTTTTTGTTAATGGATTTTTTATTGATTGGTGGCGAGGAAAGACTTTTTTGATGAGGATTGGATTGTTTGACGTTATCAGAATTAAGATGTTCATTATCAGATTCATCCTCTTCATTGGAATCTAATTCATCAGACGACGATGACGATGATGATGATGAAGATGAAGTTGGAGACAGACTCCTTCGTAATAATAAAATTCGATCACATTGCTTCTGGTGATTGGAGTTATGCCCAGCTGATGGGCCCACAATATTATTTTGTTTGGTGCCGCTTCTGGCCCGATCATTATCAGAATCCGAATCACAACATGAGGATGATGCCGACGATGATCGTGATGATGATGATCGATCTGGATCACTTGCTTTACGCAACTTTTCACTTTGCTCAACAGCCAACTGCAAGAATAAGCGAGAATGAGTATCAAATTTTAATCAGGTAATTCAACTCGAACTCGAATTATCACTCAATTAATTAACCCCTCTTTGATCGCATAGGCAACATTGAAATAAAAGGGTTTTAAGGAAGCGGAAAGGGGGCTAATGCTTTGTTCAAAACACTGTTATACACCAGAAAAAAAACACTAAACAACGAAGATAATGTTGTTGCACCGACCAACAATAATTATAACAATATAATGGTAATAATCACACTTCTTATGGACTTGTATTATTTATAATACCACCAATAATACAATCACATTCTATTATTCTACTTTCAATCTAGTCTCCTTCGCGCGCCCGAGAAGAAGGATGTATTTATCGTTGAGTAAGCAATAAACATCCATTCCATTTTCTGGCTCCAACAAACACAATGGTTTTTTGTGTCTATCACATACTCGTATGCTCGAATATTGCTGCTGATATATGCACACAGGTTATATGCTTGACATAAATGGTAAACAAGAGAGAGAGAGAGAGAGAGAAAGAAAGAAAGGGAGAGAGAGAGAGAGGGACAGACAGACTCCATCCAACCTGTACTATTTGGCCATTTTTTTCGGTCAAACGCCACAAAGCTAATAGATTCAAGCAACAACAAGAACAGTAAAAAAAAAGAGTCCATGCAAGCTGAACTCGGAGATCTTCGTAGCTAGTCTCCAATGATTGAGTGTGTGTGTGAGAGAGAGAGAGAGAGAATGGAAAAAAGAGGGAAAAGTCGAAGACCGCAGGAGAAGTCAAAGTATACGAACAAACGAATATGTACGAATTATACCTGGAAGAAGAAGAAGAAGAAGAAGATATACCTCTCATCAAACAACGAAGAAAAAAACGAACGAACGAACAAGACTACAGGTAAGAAGAAAACACGTTTGAGACGCGAAGAAAAACAACAACCATGACAAGATACTGAAAGACTGGGAACTATAGCGAATGGCGACGATTTGCCACCACAAATGTTAAGCCTCTCTCAAATGGAGAGTTTCCATATTACCTTATTGCTCCTCTGTTTCTGTATCCAATCTCCTGGTGTGCGTGTGTATGTGTGTCGGTCGAGACTCTTTTTTTATTTTCAATCTTATTCAATCTTACATAACGCTGGAAACAAGGGCTATGTTCTTGCGAATGGCACATTCAATTCCATCCCCTTTTCTCCTTCGTAATTTTTTTCACTTTGAAAAAAAAACGCAAACATCAACTTCAAAAACTGGACTAAAAAATTTGCAATGGCTATTTTTAAATTAAAATTAAGAAATTATAAAACTATCCAATTTTATCCCAAAAGCTTTAATTGAATATTATCTGAACGACAACAGGATAGAGAGAAAAGTGTCCGACTTAGGGGGGAGGGTTGACAATAATTTTTGTTTCAACCTAAACTACGAAACCGAATCCGAATCGAAATTCGGTCTGTTGGGTGGATGGTTGTGAAATCAACACAAAAAATAGGACAAACTGGACAATGGTGACACGGCTAATAGACAAACAAAAATGTACGCTGTCGTCCAACATTTCTCTGACCGATAGATCAAACCCGATAGAAATTTTCCAGTTACACACACGAACAATGATCTCCAACAAAATGGAAAATTGAAACTTTTTATATCTGTCTTGTTGCTGGAACTCTTTTTCCTACTCCCTTGCTAGTCAGTGGGTGATAAATAAAGTTCTCCAAAAAATCGTTTTTCTCTCTCGCAACTCTGTAGGCTCCCGGATCGCAATTTCGATGGTGTTGGCTGCTGCTGCTGCTGATTGAAAGGCCAGACCATCGCACCCAGAACCTCTCATATACCCAAAACCATATGTAAGTAAGTAAAATACGCACAAACATAGAGAAACAGAAGCTCTGTATTTTTTTTTCATTGAGCATTCAGCTCTATTCTCATATTGGGAAAGAAAAACAAGCAAAAAATACGACAGAGAGGAACCTATTGCGACCAAAGAGAGTTTTTTTTTGGGAGAAATGGATAGAGATACAGCACCAGTATGAAAGAAATAGAGGGAGATGCGACCATCATACCAAAAACCCGAATTGCAAGCAAGCAGCAATAGGCCAATAGACATATTATACACACACTTTTTTGGGTGCTGCTGGTGGTTGGGCTGCATTTTGGGATCTTGCAAGCTATATTGAGTTCTTTTGAGTATATTCCTGTCGTTGTTGTCGTCGTAGTCACTGACAGAACCGACGACGACGACGACTTGGTTCCAATAATAAGCACACACACACCAACACACAAGCCTTGGCAAACCGAAGAATCCCAGAACTTTTTCCCTTTTTCTGTGTGTGTGTGTGTGTGTTTTTTGGTATTGGCATGGCATGGTGCTCCAAACACACAGAAATTTTCATTCTAGCTCTATTCGCTCGCTCTTTAACAATTGTCGGTCTTCTTTCTTTCTCTCACTCTCTCTCTCACTCACTCCACCGAACACATTTCCAGTTCCAACAACAACAACAACAACATTCTCTGGAGCCATTTTCAATTTTTTCTTCTTCCTTCTGCCTGTTTTTTTTTCGTTTCTCTCTCGTCCGTTCGTTCTAGCATTCATTCATTCATTCTACCCGTTTTTGGTGATGGCTGGTATATATTTTTTTTTCGCTCTATCCTGTTGTTGTTTGTTGTTTTGCATTGCTAAATATCGGGCAAAATAATAAACTCAACAAGACAGACAGCCAACACACACACACACAAACACAAGGACCCCTAAAAAGAATAATTCTACAATTCAATGAACAAAACATCATGGCGCGAAAAAGACCAGAAAAAAATACAGAAGAAACAAAAACCTGAAACACTTAACTCAAAACAATTTTTTCCATAAAAAAAAGAACCAAAGAAAAACAACACAACAATCATTTTTTCCTACAATTCTGGTCCTTTTGCAAAAATTAAACCAACTTCTAAAACATTTTTTTGCCATAATATTCAATAATGATAAAGTTTACTTAAAGTGCTGGAAACAAATAAAAAAAAGAAAGAATAATCAAACTGAATAGGACTGATATTCTTCCATATTTTTTTAGCTCATGTGTTAGAACAAATGAAGCCAGCAGCAGCAGTAGGCCAAAAACTAATAAATGAGATGGGTAAATAAAAATCCGAATAGAACAAAATTATATCATTCACGCCAGACACTCTTGTCCCTCTCTGTCTCTTCACTAGTACTTTTGACGACACTAAAGCTTTATGCTTATTTGAGCTTTGTATTGTTGTGTCGTTTCAATTTCGTCCAATTAAAACCTAGAACACACAGTTCACCATAGCTGATCATTTAGGGACTTGTTATGCGACATTTCTTTGAAATTCATATAAAGCTTCTGAAAAACAAAAGTTGAGCAGCTAGATAAAAGAATATGGGTAATTTCAAAATACAACGGGATTGGCTGATTTGACTATCGGAATTGATTTTTAAGTTCTTAAATCAAATACTTTTTCGGGAAATCAATCGTTGAATAAATTTCTTAGAAAAAACTTTTGCCGAACCCTAGTTTAGCTAATGCATCTAGCTTTCTTTTTTATGCTGCTTGCGCTAACAAGTTTAATCTCTTTCTGCTAAGAACAAAGCACAAACACTAAGGGAAATGGTCTAGTTTCCGAATTAATAAAATTATTTCGTTTGGTAATAATAATGATGCGCCAAAGCAAAAAACGTGAATGAAATTTGACTAAAACTAAATCGATAATCACATGTAAATCATTTTCATGCAACTTATGATGCTACTTACCATGAGATCATTTTTATTCGAAAAGAATTGTAAAGCAAAATTTTCGATTATTAATTCTTTATAGTAAATGACTAATGGTTCTTGTTGTTGTTGTTCTTTTTCATCATCATTATCAACATTTTCTCTCATTTGATCTTCGGATATTTTTTTCGATCCAAAATTCTTTCGCTGGCATACATCGCTAAAACTGGCAAAAGCAGACTTTGTATTGGAACCAGCCAAGGTGGAACTCATAAATCCTTTATTGCCAGTCTTGTTAAAATTGTCATTATTTAAATAATTGTTTTTGGGAAGATGAAATGCTGATTTGTTCGGAACATTGTCACTGCTGTTGTTACACAGCAAAGTGTTTGTGTTGAACACTGTAGTGGAACAGGATGGTAGACCACTACTGATCGGTATCATGGATGATGATTGCGGTTGGGCCGATACTTTTGCCAATGTCGATGACTTACTCGAAGCTTTCGGTTTCTTGGATTGTTTGGGTTTCTCACCGGAACCACCACCGGCAGCATTCTTCTTCTTGACTGGCTTCTTCGAATTTGCCGCTGTTGAAGATTTTGCAGACGTCGTTTTAGCTTTATTTTGATTGGCTGCTGCTGTTATTGATGCTTTTTTATTAGATTTACGACCAGAATTAGCATTATTTGGTGGATGTGATTTTGCTCGATTACCACCACTACAATTGTTAACAGCGAAATTTGATGCTAGCGTTTTGTTGCCATTATTAGCTTTGTCTTTGGCTTTTTCTTTAAAAAATTTAAAAACTTTAGGCTTGTTAGTGGTCGCCGTTTTTGCAGTAGTCGATGGATCCGACTTGAGATCTACTGTTGGCTGATTGTTGTTAAAGGTCGATGACAATGATGGTGGCGGTATTAATGATGGTTGACAATATTGCTGGTGGTTGATAAAGCTTGAAGCCGATGGTGATGATGTTACGTCAGCAACGAAACGATTTTTATTAGACAAGAGAAATCCATCTCCGCCGCCACCAACACGCTGATGATCATCGTGGTCTTGATATTGATTGTTGCTTTTGTTATTATTATTTAATGCTGATGATTGTAAATGATTTATATTGGCACCAATGGTTGATAATGAAGATGTAGGCGACAACAACGTTGATGATTTATTCAGTGAACATATGGATGAAGAATTTGCAGCACCGCCAACAAGATTGACACAAGATTTGGACAAATAATTGTTGTTGTAGACAACATTCTGACTATTATTATTGGACATTGATGATGAATGATTTGCAGTAGTACCACCGCTGCCAGATTTGTGGCCCCCACCACCACTTTCTTGATGTTGATGGCGTCCAGATTTAACTCTGTTTTGTGGTTGGCTGCTATTGTTGTTGTAAGGCAAATTACGGTTCCGTTGTTTGGTTGATGATCCATATTGTTGTTGTTGTTGTTGTTGTTGTTGTGAATTATTCACCTTTGCCGATTCACGTGCCAAAAGATTCTTTTTGAAAGGCAACTGACTACTACTGGTGGGTGTTGAGGTAATTTTCGTCGTGTTTGACACTGCTAATGTATTGTTGTTGATGGTGGTAGAGGATGTTAACGGTAGATTATTGATGGAATTATGTTTGGTATTATTTTTGGGCGTGATTTGATTATTAGGATTTTTATTATTACAACCCTTCACACCACCATTTTTAACAACAATATTGTTCGTTATTAATGTTCCACCAATTGTTGATTGTGATGATTGTTTACCAACAGTTATTGATGAAATATATTCGTGATGATTATTATGGTGATGATTTATTTGATGGTTATTATTGTGATTGAATTTGTTATTAGCGCCTGAGAAAAATATCATTATTTTAACGATTTAATCAATTTCGAAAATCCGAGTAAATATTATAATTCAAAATCAACTAGTCATACCTGATCCATTGATGGCATGTTGTTGACCATTGGATAATGGTTTTTTAAAACTAGATGTTTCTGATGAAAAATTCAAATTTTGCTGCTGTTGGCCAGATTCAATACTGGATAACAATAGAGGAAAGGCGCCAATCGGTCGGATTTTAGGTGTTGGAACAGAATTATTATTGTTATTACTATTAAGATTGGCTGATGATTGAATAAGATTGTGATAATGATTATTTGGCTGTGGCGTCTGGTGGGGTTGATTGAGATGGTGATGTTGGTGTTTCAAGGCGTGCGCCTCCATTCAGACCATTGCTGAATGAGTCTTTCGGTTTCGTTTTGTTTTATTTGAAATCTTGTCAAGTTTGATCAATCAATTTCGACACTAAAGATTATATGCCCGGATCATAATAGTGAGGAAAATACAAATATAGCAGGTTTTTTTTCTCGTGTATAAAAACTGAAAATTTAATGCTTTAATTAAATCACCTGGATTGTGTGATCGAAAACAACTGAATTATTATCGAGCGTATTATTGAGTGGATTAGACGAAAATCTTTGGCCCACTTTGACTATTATTGACGGATTAAAGATGGCATTTCATAAACTTAAAAACTGGATTGCATTCACATTAAATCTTATTGAATAGACCAGATTTTTCTTTCAATCTAGGCTGTGATGGGTGGATATTGATTTGATCTTGATAATATTCTGGGGCTTGTTTGTTTTAGGCAAACACTCTTGGAAAAGTGTGCTATGGATGAGAGCTATGGATAAGCAGATTAATTCTTCTTTACTGGGACAATGTTGCTTTTGATCTTGGTCGAGGCTTGCAAATCGAACATGATTAGCCAGCTCATTTATTTTTGTTGTTGTTTTTGTGTTTCAAAGATTTTTTTTTTGAATGATTCGAACCTTTTTTATAATTCGTTTTATCGAACTTTTTGTTTCAACTTGCAAATGGTTTGATTATTTGTGAAGGATGAAAAATAAATAAGTAAACATTTCAAAATGTTTAATTATTGTCGAGATGAGATGCTTTCTTCTGGGTGAATTCTGGTTGAAATTGTTGTGCTGAGATGTTCTGTTGGTTGATTGAATTTTGTTGATCATCAATTACAATGAATAAAAAAATTCTCAAGAATTTCGGTTTTTTTTTCTTCCTCCGGTGGATAATATTCGGGATCAGCACTGGTGGTCCGCACAAATTTAGAGAACACAAATTCAATTGCAATCATTCAAACTCATTTTTTCACACAATTGGGACAAGATGAAAATTAATGAAACAGAACTTTTATGAAGAAAATCATTAGAATTTTTCAGCGAAGAAAAAAAGATGCCAAAACAACACCAATTTAAAGATGAAAAAACACTTTGAACATCAAAGCATGTATTAAGCGACATATGATGATGGATAAAATTAAATAAAATGAAATAATAATAACAACAGCATCACCAAACATCACACAACACCACGGACAACACTAACATCATCTTCGACACGGCAGCGGCGACGACGACAACTTGCACTGCAGCATCAACATCCCAATTTGGTGGCCAACTAAAGACTGACAAACCGAAGACAACAACAACAACGACGACAAAGAAACATTGGGCCAAAGCAAGCAGACAGAGAGAGAGAGAGAAAAAAAAATGGAGAAAGAAGAGACAGAAAGAGCGAGTGAGAGAGCGCCAAAGAGAACAGCCATTGTACGGATACAGAAAGAAGAAAGAAGACTTCGGTGACAGGCCAAAATGTTCCACACAGACACATGTACATTTTAAAAGTAGTGGTTCGAACAGGATTCCAATACCACGGCCATCGAGCACCATTCGAAGAGGAGGATGAATTCATCCGTTGTTCATTGGAAATGTGAAAGGAAACGAACCACTGTTTGTTATTTGAGTGCCGCCAGTTCAAAGAGGGTGAGCATCCAAAACTATCGTGTACACACATGCGTATGTGTATCGGTGGCACTACTACCTAAATGGGGGGCGCCCTTTAGGCGAAAAAAAGCCCTGTGGATGTGCACATAACCAATAGCAAATGCTGTTGTTTGGCTGGTGTTGGTGATGGTGCGGGGGCTGGGTGGACGAAGCAATTTCTTTTCTTTATTTTCCTTTCCCGAAACACGGCGACGAGCCACACACGTACCGTGGTGGTTGTGGTAGCGGCAGCACCACAGCAGGAGGGAGAAAACAGGCAGAGGGATAGAGAAGAGATAAATAGATGGATTGCAAAAACATAAAAACCAATAGATTTGTTGGATTGGTTTTTTTTTGATTTCAAAAAAAAATTGCACAAAAAAAATAAAAGCTTCAAGCTTGTTCACAGAGGCCGTGACCAGTCATCAGACAACAAACAATAACCGATAACGAAAGACATTCATGCAGTTTTGAAACGGGAAAGATAGTGGACACTGAAAAAAAAAATACCAAAATAGCTTGTGTGTTTGCTGGAAGGCAATCACTTGCTTTGGATCCGATTGTTCCCCCTTGGCTACCTCTTCCCCCGTTTATATCATCTATTCCTAGGCAGGCACCCAAAGAGAAACAAAAGTAAATGGTTCGGTTCTCATTCATTCTGGAACCATCCCAAACCGAGATTCTCCATTACAAATCTGTCCAATTTGTCGGCGAAAATATTTGACTTTTTCCATTCCATTTCAAAGAATCTCTATGGTTTTGATTCTCCACAGTCCAACGTTTTTGGCATTCATACATCATTACCAGTATGATGATCAGCGAACATCAGGAACACTCTTTAGACCTGAATGCCAATCTGGCCTTTGTCTGCCCCAAGAAGCAAGGAATACACTGTATTTTTTGATATCTGGGGATCCTCTTTTTTTTTCTCGAGCTTTTCTTGGGCATACCAGATAGAGATTGTTTGTATGTGTGTGCAAATGCCTGTGTTGAGTTTTCGGAATAGACAGAGAGTATAATAGTGTGAGGAAAAGCTGAAAAGCGCGAGAGCGAGAGAGAAAGAGAGAGGAGACTTGAATTTTTTTTTCGGCTTTAAGCAAACTTGCATACTGTATTCTTCAGACTTAAATTCGTTTGGTTGGTTGCTGTGTTGTTTAGGTGCGATGTGTCGGCAACAAGATAGAGCTTAGAACAAGACACATACCACAATAATATACATATTACTGCCATCAAGCGAATAATAACCGTCAACCGAAGACAAATTTCAAAAACCAGAGAAAGAAACAAACAAGCTTAAGAAAATCAGAATCGTTCGAAGCTGACCAAAATTGAAGAAAAAGAATCATGGAATTATTTTAGATCGATACAGGGTTGGCCTTTCTAAATATCCCCAACACCAAGATGATGGAGAATTTCAAATTTTAATTTAATTTTGATTAGTAATTAGGTAGTAGTAATCAAGGACAATTTTGTGCAATATTGCAGGACAGACAAGCAGAAAAAAAATAAATAGATATTGGTAAATATTCCAAAAAAAAAGTTTTAACACTCAAAAGTTTTACAAACGAGGAAAAAATGTCCCGAAAAAAAAGTTCGTCAAAAATTGAATAGATACAAAAAGAGGATAGTCAAAAAGATCCAAACTAATCTAAAACGTTTTGGCGTCGTTCTAACCAAGAACAGACTTCAACCATTGGTTTGACGGTAGGTTTGACAATTGGCCCGCCCATCATGGTAGCTCTGACCACTAAATCTGCTTTGTTATCAGTGTTACTATGACCACGTCCTACAATTAAAGGGGTAGGCGGTTTTGTGTTAGTGTTGGTGGGCTCTTCTTTCCTATCATTAGGCATTGTTTTAGCGCCGGCGCCTGCTGCTGCTGTGGCTCCTCCTCCTCCTCCTCCTATTGTCACTAAATTAGTTGGCGATGGTGATGATAATCTCCGATGACCAACGCCCATTGAAGATTCATTCAAAGATCCATTGGATGATCCGGTGGTTGTTCCACCTTCGGTGGATCCAGCCGAATTGAGACTAGTAGCGCTTCCTTGCAAACGTTTTTTATTATTTTCAGCATTCGATGAAGATCCAATTTTGGATTGTACACCGCCATTGATCATGGATTTTTTGATGAAATGTGACGAAATCGAAGTTAGATTCCCATTGATTGTGGGCGTGTTTGCGATGATAGTCGTCGATTTGGTCCTAGGCAAACTGCCCGATGATGATGATGAAGAGCTTGATGGTCTCCGATTATTGTGTGGTTGATATAATTTTGAAGATTTACCATTTTTATTATCATGGTTGACCACCAATGAACAATGGCCATTCGAATTTGGCATCTGTATTTTCGAATAGAATGATTCGGAATGGTTGGATTCATTCAAGCGACCAGTGCTCATCAAATCAATCGTGGATTTATTCAATTTTTGTTTGTCATAGCGATTCCGTTGAATTCTGGCCGGTGAAGCAGATGAAGATGTTGATTTAGATGATTGATGCTGCTGCTGCTGCTGCTGATGATGATTATGGTGGTGGTGGTGAGCTTTGGTTCCGGACAGCTGTTGATTATTATTGGAACATGCCGAATAAATATTGTGACTGGAATAACGTGCCGGCGTCAAACCATAATTGGTCAACAATTTCCGATGATCTATGCTCAACGGTGATGACGCGGATGTTGGTATACGGGAACCATTTCCGCTACCATTGGCAGTCAATGAACAAATAGAGGTAGACTTAAGTTTATGCGCTTGTGTCAACAACAAAGGTGTTGATGATTTACGGCCGGGCGATGCAGATCCACCACTTGGTCTAAGGTGATTGGGCGTAGTAGGAACTTTTGACTTAGGTATACGAGATGTGGGCGTGGACGGAATACATGAGGTGTTGGTGTTATTGAGTGAACAAGAAGAAGAAACAAAATTTTCATTGATTCGTTTCTTGTTGATGGCAACTTGTGACTTATTATTATTATTATTGCTTGAGAGACTCGATATTCGATTGGAAACAGCACCATTATTCTGCACAGATCCATTATTATTACTGGTTGCCAATCCTTTGATGTTGTTATTCCGATCCGGAAGCACAAAATTGGTCATCGAATGACAATGGCTGTGACTTGGCGTTGGTGTTCTATTGCTGTTGGCATTAGTATAAAGCTCCATCGAAGAACCGGAAGGAAGCAAGGAATTAGATGATGAGGATGAAAAAGAATGATGAGAATCGTTAGATGATGTTGATGCTCGGCGAACAGAAGAAACACCACTATTGTTTCCATTCACCAAAGAATCCTGCGGCGATGATTGTTGTGATATTCTGGTAGTTGATGCCAAATTCTGGGTCATGGAACGACGAGATGTATGCGGTGATAGTTGATTGAATGTCGTAGTTGATCTATAAACCGAATTCGATGAATGTTGCTGCTGATGATCAGGTCTGTGGCAAATCAGGGGACAAGATCAAGGTCAATGGACAATAATTGAAATTGTGGCCGACAAAAAAAAGAATCTAAAAGGTAACGTTCTATTACCTGTCTGATGCGACCTGAACATTAGATGAGCCAACCGAAGTCCGATGATAATTTTGGTGGTGATTTGTTGCCACCACAGCACTTCCTTGAGAATTTAACGAAGCCCTAGCAGAATTACTGAAACGGTGACCGAATCTTCCCCTACATGGATCATGTTTCTCCAGATAATGTTCCAAAGTATCCCTACATTATTATCATGATGAGGGTGAAAGATGATAATAATTATTATTATATAATTCCAATAAAACAATTTTCAAGAAATTGAAAATTCGAAATTTGTTATTCGAATCCTGTAATAGATGGCGCGACAAGTTGATTTACAGTTCAAAGAGCTGGATGACCCAGATTGTGTGACTGGAAGCACTAGCTTGGCTGTCATTATATAACATTATAACTATACATCCTATCCTTCTCCCTTATATACTATGATTCGAGACAGACAACCAACTTAAATAATGATTCTATGTCTTAAGATAGAGCGCATCCTCACTCTCACGCAAGGATGATGATGATGTTCGCTCATCGTTATCTTACGAATTCTGATCTAGCGCGCGCCAAAACTTGAATTCTGAAAGGAGGTAGAAAGCAGAAAAAATGAATTATAATGAATTTCAAATGATTCGGGGTTTCCAGCCTGCCAACATCGACGTGAACATGATTTTTGTCGATGATTTGAATCCGTGATTCGTTTCAAAAAAACATTAAACACACAATTAAAGGGGGGGGATTGTATCAAATTTTATCCGATCTTTGCGAACGGAGATTCTAGAATTTTTTCTCTCGTCGAATTCATCAAAAAAAACCAATAAAATCAACTTACCATCCGCCGCCAACCCGCACCATCACATGATTGCGTAAAATCTACGATAGAAAATCATCGAAAACAAAAGAGGATGATTATAATAATTTTTTTTCTCTGGAAAAACAAAATCATTTTGAATCCAACATTTGGATGGGGAACTACATCACCACCATCATCAAACTTGTGCACGCAACCACAATTTAAGCCAAGAAAACAACAAAAGCAATCAAACTTGACCTTTTTTTCTGGATCTTTTTTGTTTCTATCGGGAATACATCTTTATTTTATTTGTTCATTCTAATCCATAATAAAGATTTAGGTCACACATCATCACTTTACGTTTGGGGATTATATGCATACGAGCTAGTTGTTAGGGCGAGCGTATCGAATACCAAAAAGGATTCATTGGATTTTATACAAGCGAAAAAAATGTTCATTTCCAATTGCTTTGCGAAAAAAAATGTTTGCAAAATTGATTGCTTGCTTCCTAAACGTTTGTTTTCGGGACCCGAATCATCCTAAAGAACATTGTGATCTCAATTTGACTCAAAGACGCGTCCTTGCCATGCTAGAATGGCCAGGGATTTGAAAAAAGCCTGGTTTCTGCAACCCTACAAGCACATTTAGTAGGAGCCCGAAATGAAGAGCAAACTTTTTTTCGCCCAGAAACTAGAGAATCCTCTTTTTCCCGGCCTGTAGTACATATCAAGGCCAGATTCTGCGTGGGCCGTATGAATATGAATAAAAAGAAAGAAAGAAAGAGAATCCCGAAAAAGAATTGCTACTGATGTTGGAACATTAATGCTCTGCAAGCAAATCTAGGTGAAGAGATGGGAACTATATGCATGATGTGAACAAATCAAATCCGAACAAAAAGGTTGATCTAGTTTTTCCGGCATCAAGCTAAACGTTCACCTTATGCCGCAAATAGTCGATTTTTACATCAGGTCAGAGGCTTAATCCCGAATAATTAGGATTTTTATTAATAAATTAGCAGCATTTCTTCTTTCAAGAAAAAGCTATTATACTTCCAACAACTTCTTTCCCGGAAAAGATGAAGCCTATAGGTTAACCGCTGTACGCAAACACTGAAACACCTACGAAAACTAAACATTCAAATGCCACCAACGAACACAAAAACAATTGAATTGAATAGAATTCATTGCGGCAGATTCTCATTTTTTTTCGGCAACTGCTGTTGCTGCTCTCTAGAGAGAGAGAGATGCACACAGCATTCAAATAGAAATAAACTAAAACCATCCGTTTCCGAGCAATATTCCGGAACGAATTCACCCACAAAAAAACGCCAACACAAAAGATATTCTGAAGAGCATACCGTTTTAAGTGAAGAGAATAAACCATAGGGGAAATTGATGAAAAAAACTCACCCGAACAAAAATCAGTGTCCGTGTATCGCCAATACGATATTTTCCTTCGGATAAATGTTCCAGATAAAATTGTACAGGACACGTACATCTTGATAAAAGGTTTACAACCTAGATTTATACACAGAAACAGATTGGTTTTTGGAATAAAATAACATTTTTTTTTTCATGATTGGTATTCGTCTCAAAGCCCGTTTTGTCCGGTTTCAAACAATCAAACAAACCTTTTCATGCAAAGATTCGAGATCATTGTTGGTTATTTGTTGTTGTGGTCCATCATCCTGATAGCTCACTGGATCCTCTTCCTGATGGCTATTGTTAGAAATCATTTTGGTAGGTAAACGGATCCTGCAATCCTGGGTTGTCACTTGGGACCGTTTTGGAGATTGATGCTGTTGCTGTTGTTGTTGTTGTTGGTCATTCTCGATTTCGCGATCAATCTCTTGCTCGAATTGTACTAATGTTGGCGCAAGTACACCTAGAAAGAATAAAATTCCAGCCAATAACTTACAAATTTAGATGATAAAAATGACTGACCGAATTTGGCGCCATAACGAGCCACTTCCAATAGGCAAAGAACGAAACTTTTCTCATTTTTCCTACCAACCAAATCTTCCGTTTCGAATAAAAGACATTCATGAATGTGTATTCTACGACACCATTCAATAAAATTGGCCACATTATCTCTGGCTTGAAATGTTCCTGGTAATGCATTGATCTTGACCGGAACCAGTTCTCGACGATCCAACAATGAAACATCGTTACCAGTGCTCCAACCAATGGATATTATAGAATTATCTCCACCAGCATTGATCAATGAACATGATGAATTAAACGATTGTGAAGATGAAACATATCCGGAAGTAGAAACGGAATTGCTTCCAGTAGCACTGTTTAATAAACGCCATTCACGAGCTTTCCGGAGAACCGAATTGGCGTGTCTGTTAGGGTTGGGCAATGTTCAACAAAATAGGTTAACAATGATGATAAGCGATTGTAGGATATTTATACAGGAAACCGGTGATTGTTGGTCTACTTACTGGCACAAAATGACTCCTGTTTCCAAACGTTGTAGGAAATTTTCACAATTCAAATCCAAACTATACAATGTGTTCAGCCATTCAGCTAAATCTTCTTTCATGGCGATCAGATATTCTTCATTGGATCTGAATGGCCTATATGGTTTCCGTTCCAAAAAACTCATAGAATTCAAGAAGGATTCTGAGGAACAACTAGAATGATTTGTCATATCTGTCATAGCATATGAAGTTGATGAATGGGAACTGGTCAAGCTAGTTTGGCCAGGTGAACTAGAGCAACTATCCAATGAGGATTGTTGCTGATGATGATGATGGTGATCCATTATCATTGGAGGCGTGGCGGATGATGGAGGAGTAGTAGGATGGCTGGACCAATGATGATCGGTTAAGGTCATATTTTTTTAGCGGAAGAATTAAAAATTATCCCATTGAGAATATGATCAACAACCATGCAGCATTATAATCGCCAGAAAAATTCTACAACAGCACATCAGAATAGGAGAAATTGAAACAAATTAATACTCGGTCTTTTCGTGGATCATTAACATTAGTTCAAAGATGCAGAAGTAATCATCATTATTATCACTGTGCGATTCTGTGGTTATGTGAAGCCATTGTTCCATCATCTTCACTCACACTCTTATAATTATTATTATCTGGATGATCCTATTCGCGCACTATTTTTGGGATCAAGATGTCGGCGGGAGAAGAACAACCAACAAACCAAACAGGCTACAAATGGGCAATGACTAACACAAAAAAAATCATCTTATAATAATTTAGCAGTCTATGTGTCTAGGATTCCAAGTGTGAAATGCAATGTGTCGGATGTTTGATGATGTTGTTGTTACTTTTGCAAAATCAGAAAACAAGATACAAGACAAAATCATAAATAGGAAACCATGATAAAAGCAATATGATAGCAAGCGAATTGCAAAAGAAGCTTCAATGAATGGAGTACGGCAATGATACAACACCGACCAAGCGACCGACCGACCGACCGACCGAACAGGCCAGATTGCAGGCAATCTTTGCTAGAGAATAACTAACAATGAGAATAAAACAGCAACAATAAGATGATGCCGCCGTAAGGTTTGTATTCCGTGCTGATAAAGAAAACAATAAAGTGTTTCATATCATTCTTGAAAAGATGGAGATGCATCTACTAGAGAACCAAATACCAGAATAATGAATCAACACTACGACAAATAAACAGTGTGAGGTAATAATAATGTAACGAATCATTTTTCATCGAATGTTGCCAAAACCCCTCCTCCCAAAGTCGGAACCCTGAATGGTCGGCAAGATGCCTCAACTTTTGATTGTCTAAATCAGAGGAGAGCAACCTTTTTAATCAACGGGCCAATTTAAATTTTGAAATTTTTTTTGGCGGGCCTCACATAAAGAAGTGTAGAATGTAGACCCACGACACGACATCTCTGCGCAGGAGAACAGAAACACTCCACCTTCTTCTTCTGTTTATAGTGTGTCTCCTCCTCTGGTCAAATCATCACTGAACCAATAAGAGAGAGGAATACACCTTCTTCCTCTGTTAATAGTGAGTCTCGTCATCGGGTCAAACCAACACTATAAACCAATCAAAAGGGAAAACGGTTCTTATAGGCGTCAAACATGCACAGACATGTACTGGTTAAGGCTGGTCGCTTTTCACCAGTCTATAGTGTGTCTAGTCATCGGGTCAAATCATTACATTGAACCGATCAGAGAGAGGAATACACTTTCTTCTCCTGTTTAGAAATGCTTGGTGGGCGGCGCGAAAATGTTTGATGGGCCGCACGCGGCCCGCAGGTTGCTCACTCCTGGTCTAAATCATACACCCACATATCCACACGTTGATAATCTTCTGGTTGTTGGAGTGGAATGAACATAAATAAAAGAAAATCCTAATGAATCAAGAGATTGACTTGAAAAGATATGGATTCAGGCTAAATATAATACCGAAAGGAGTGAGGAGAAATGTGTTTCAATTCAATTATAAATTTGTTAACTTGAAATTAGAGTTCCTCAAGCAAGAAATAAAATATTTTTTTTGAGAAAAAAATCTGGAAGTGATTCTTCAGAAGACAAGCTTACTGGAGTGTGTGAGAGAGAGAGAACTGGTCGGAGAGAAGTCGGGAAAACACACAGACACCTCTGAAAGCCAGAGCAAAATATTATTTGAAGACTTGTTTTGAGAAAAGTTCAGAGCACTTAAACACACAGGCTTTTCCGATGCTCAAATCCTCACAAGAACAAGAACATAGAATCAAATAAAAAACATAAGCAGGAAAACAAGCGACAAATTTGAAAGAGACTTTTCATGGCATCCAAATTCATTGGAAAAAACAGAAAATTTTCTAATTTATTTTACAAACAAAATGAGAATAATCAAGACACTTGTGAATTTGACTTGATTCTACCCGAACGTCATTCATTTCATCTTCTTGACAGTGTTAGAGAAGATTTTTGATAACTTCTGACATTTGACAATCTCCAAGATGGATAACACCACTGGATTGTTAGAAAAACTATAACCAATAAAATCAACTAGGAACAAAAGAGCTACCATCGTTGATGCAGCGCACAAGCATTAGGAAAAAGACGTACGCAGATAGTGACTTGAAATGCGAGCCAACTTTGGCTCTTCGGTGAATAGAATTGATCGATGTGATTGGAACGTTTTTGAAACAAACTTTAAAATTAAAAAGTAATCAAACGGAGGACAGAATAGGAATCAATAATAGATTTTAAGATGGCAAGTATCGTTTTGAATGTCCACGTCAACGCTTGACATTCAAAACAATCTTGGTTGTCGTTGTTCGGTTATTACTCGATGATCACCACAAAAGCTACAAAAAAACAAGGTCTCAACATTGAAACAGGTATTCGGATTGAATCAGATGACTTGTAGAAATGGTAAGATACTAGTTTGATACAGACATAGAGAGAGAATAGGAGAATGAAAGGAAGCGATGACAATGACTTTGCGAAAACAAAAATCCGGGCGCCCGAAGATGTTTTCCACCTTTGAAATTGTTGTTTGATTGATTGATGGTTGTTATATGGCGTCGGTGGTTGTTGGAAAAGGAACAAAACATGAAGACAAGCAATGAAAATCGTTTGAGATGCAACAATAGTGGCGATAAATGCGGGCCAGGTTCCCGTCGATCCGTTTTTTTTTCTACTGAACTTGGATTCACTTTCCAAAAGGGCGCGCGCGCACACACACACACACGAAATTTCAATTAAAATTCATGGGGGATTTTCGAACGAAAAAAAAAACAACAGGAAGAAATATTTGAAAAATATTTTTGAAAAAAATGCTACACGCACATGCGTTGCGCACTTGGGATGATTTTCAAACGGATTGAATGGCGTAGAGCGCAGATTATAATTGTATCAAATATTTGTATCCAATAATTGTATCCAATGACAACCCTAGAAGCAGCAACGACAGCGCAGCTCTACAACGCAGGCAACTGCGATACATAACGCTAAATAGACAAATAATAATAATAGCAGTGGCTACAGGAAAGAGGATCTTTGAGAAATCAATTTCTTCTTTCTCTATTTTCTTTCTCTCTCTCTGTCCCTCAGAAAACGTATTTCTCGTTGTATCTTTTTTGTGATTTTTTCCCGTGTTAATCTCATTTACACAAAGGGCCCTTTTATGTATAAAAAGGATTAAATTATCGCTGGCAACACTACCGCGGATATATAAGACACACATATTGACACACATTGACACACACACACACGCACACACACTAGTGATCCACTTGGAGTCCAATATGGTCATCGGGCATTGTTGACAGTAACATCGCAAGGATCCCTGGCGGCTCCAACAATAATAGGTCATAGAATTTCGCACACACACACAAGCATACGGATAATACATGTTTCATTTTGGAACGACTCGTAACAGCAACAATCATTTTCACCCAATGATGATGGTGATGATCTTTTCGCACGGAACGAACGAAGAGGGATTTTTTTTCAGGACAGCGAATCTATAAGGTGGACAATAACAGGCGAGAAAAATATCATCGTTTTTGAGTGGTGGTTTTTCGTTCTTTTTTTCTCGCTGTTAGTCTGTTCCAGGATCGTTTGTCCAGGAGCAGCATCAGCTTCTTCTTCCTACTGTGTGTGCGTGTGTCACATATTGTTATGTAATATCTCATTAGTTTTTTTTTCCAACTCGAGAATGTGCATACGGGAAAGATGCTTGTTGCTTGGAAATTGTTGTTTCGAAGTCATTAGTGGAAGGCGAAAGACAATCCCAGATGGAAGTGGCTGTGTTCAGTTTGTGCACCGTTGATGGATGGTGGTTAATCACACCAGAGGATTTAAAGGGGATAATTTAACTGAATTGACACCAGAGCAACAGTGCTACAGAAAGAAGCGGAACAAAATCTGGATCACAAAAAAACACACACACACACAACGCGAAAATCCCGCGAAATCCGAAGATCCATATTTAGAATGCTTCAGGGAGAAAAAAGGATTTCCAAATAGATTTTCAACAAACGAAACATAGAAAAAAAATTGACCATCACAATCACCATCCATCAAGAGCGATGGCAGCTGCAATGATGAATTTTATTAGCATGAAATTATAGCCTTTTTATAAAAGCCCGATCCGATCCAACCATTACCAACACACCACCAATAGCACCTTGTCCAGTATCAATCATGTTGGTGATGCGGACACGCATTTTTGTCCAACTAAAGCAATATCACGAACTTTTCCTTTTTCTGCTGTATTTAAGGCTTGAGAAAAATAAGAAAAAAATCCTTTCGATCCTAAATTTAAGAGTAAAATGCTACCAAAAAAAACGTGTGGGCTGTGTCAGGCATTTTTTTTGATTATCATCTGAATGAACTAAATTTGCAGATCGATTTAATCGCTGAAACAAACATTGCCACAAGGATTTCAAGGTTTGTATTGGATTTTTTTTTTAAATTCTTTTTGGATTTGGGAGCAAAAGAGAGAAAGAAATGAAACCCACTTTCGGACATTCCGGATAAGAGTGGTATTTTGGTTGGGCTAATCCATTATCCAGATTATCATCCATGGATTATCTACGGACAATCCATTAAATTCTCAATCATCATGGATCGAGAACTTAATGGATCGATACCGTGATGAAGGATATCGACCAGATCTTATCCAGGATGCCAAATTTTCTTTCCAAGTATCAGGCCCAAGATGAGGAAAAAACAAACACAACATAATGAAGCGCAAGCTATTTTAGAAGCCAAAATTTAAAAGATTTTTTAAAGGATTGATTGATTGACTGACTGACTGACTGACTGACTGACTGACTGAATAGCGAATGCATGCATGCGTGTGCTCAGAATAGAAACTTCACTGAATCAATGTTTGAATTGAACAAGGATCCACTCTGTTGGCGGGAACAGCGGTTATGGTATTATGCGAATCCATGAACAGAAAAAAGGAAAAAGAAAAACTTGCCCAAAGGGATGAACAGCCATAATAACGACTGCATCAGAAACAGCAGCATCTCCTAATTTGTCTAAATTAATCATCTTTCTCTCTTTTTTCCACTTTCATGTATTCTTTTTTGTTCCTTTTGGATTTAACGGTTTAAATAACTGTTATTGTCGTTGGTTATGTCTCGAAACAATTTCTCCATATCATTATTTGTAGTAAATATCTGAAGTGCGGGTAAAGAGTTTCGGAGAGAAAAGTGAAAGGGGAAACGATACAACACTAGAATAGAGCATCATTCTTTAGAGTTTGTGTTTTTTTTTGAATAATGATGATTATTATAATCATCATTTGTCCATAGAAAATACAGCTTAAGATAAAGATTCTTTTTTTGTCCATTTTTTTGGGAAAAAATGCCTCGATAATCGTCATTTTGGTTAATTTCTCAATAATAATAATGGCTATTTCATTCCAAAATTATGCCGCGAAAGAAGACAAAATTGAAAAGGATGTGCAAACAATGTACGATGATATTTATGGATCATGAATGGAATTTTAAACGAACAACATGTTAGTTTTTGGAAATCAAAACTTCCAAATAAAGTTCGGATGCTTTTCTTGGAGCACATCATCATCATTATCATCACCATCGAAACCCAAGACGAAACCTTGGCATACGCGCAAGTGTTTCAAAAATGTGTTTGGATCAAACGATCCAATCTCCCAAGCAAGTTGATCCAAAAATGGTAGATCCTTGATTTTCAAAATTGGACACTGTCAAACACCTCCTCTGCTTGCGATTTAAATTGTGAGAAGATTATCATTCATTCAGTGGATTTTGTTGATCATAAATGAAACGGACCCAAAATACTGAGCTTTAAATATATTGTTCGCACAACGAACAAACACACAAACAAAACCCTCACGAGAATGAAGGCAACAAAAAAACTATATATTCTAAATTTATCCGCATCTTAAGCTTTCTTTTTTTTCTGGTATAGATGGATCATTTCAAAAAAAAACAGCTACAACCAAGATGATCTGAGCTACATACTCTCTTCCTCTCAGCGTGTGCATCTCTCACATTATGATCGAAATAATAAACCGACGACGAAAAATGCTCCACACACTTAGAAACTATGAATCTATTTTTGTCCATCCCAATTGGATGCTCCTGGAGCCATTCATAAAGCCAACAAGAACGTAGATCACTATGGAGGCCAGAGAGCATCGAGCAAAGATGGTGAACACCACCGTAACTCTACATTAGCATTTAAAGATACGATTTGGAATGAATTATTTTTTTTGAATTTTAAAAATTCAAATTGAAAACAAATAGCTTGGGTGAATGGATTGAAAATTCTTTCACTTCTAAAAATGTAGGTTCAAATCAAGTTGGGACGCAGTTAGATAGTTCCAAAAAATAGAAACAAGGCAAAAACAACGTATTGAAAAGTTCATACTCACCCAGAAGGAATATGAACAAAAATGAAATCAATAGCGGAAATCATTGAATGTAAGACAGTTCCTGCACAATATGAACAGTAGATTTGTGACAAGCCAGAAGGATGAATGAAGAAACAGAATCAACGGGAACGAACGGTTCAACGTCTTAGAATCGAATGAATATTTTTTTCGTTTGTTTCGTTTGAATCAGCCCAACAGTCTTGAAGAGAATAAACTTTCTCTTGTCGTTCTCTCTCTCTCTCTCTCTCTCTCTCTCTCTCTCTCTTTCTTTTTCGGCTGTCATAACCTTCGACCAGTAGAAGCAAGACTGGTGAAACGGATTTCCAAGTCTAAATATACCCGAAAAATAAAAATCAGCTAACCAACCAACCAAGCAACAAATATAGGAAGAAGATCCCCTTATGACAAACGATCTCATCTGTCTGGAATCTCCCATCAAACAGTGTGGGAGTTCAAAAGCATCTGCTGAGAATGTATGAGGGTTACTTTTAGCCATCAAACTGGCTCACAATAATACAATGATGAATGGATTCTGAAACAATTTGACTTTACCAAACATACAACATTTAAATCATAATGTAACCAGAACTTTTCCTTTTGTGTTTCGGTGAACAAAAGAGTTTATTATGTGGTGGTGGTGATGGTTGCAATGGAACTAATAACTAAACATCCTCTCCGGACCAGGGAAAAAGCTGCTAAAGATTTTTCCAACCGCATACATAAAACCTAAACCGTCTTTTTTATTTTCACACACATTGATAATGGTCAATGGTGGTTTTTTTTCGGGGATCAAACATGTTTAAAGAACATTATCCAAAATCAGGTCGTTGTAAGTTTGTGGCCAAGTTCAGTGGTGCCCGACAGATATATACTATCGGCAATGTACTGGATAATAATAATAATAATAATAATAATAATGATTATGATGAAATCAGCATAATCATAATTAATATATGCAATGGCGCCGAGCAGCGACGGCTACGTTGATGGGCAAGACGCCAATGCAAAAGGTTAGATGGTAAGGCCCGTTTTGAATCCGGACAAAACTATCTTGTTCTCAGCAACAACAAGAAGATGATGAGGCTATGAAACTGATCCAGTGTCAGATAATCACCGAAAATGTCTGCTACAAACGAAAAATAAATAAATAAACATTTACCAACATTCATGCACACAACGGTGAAGCCTTTGGAAGCCATAATAATAATAAAGAGAATAAATAAGAAACATAACTTGGCGCCAAATTGCTTCGGGTCACCAAGATTAGATAAGTTATTAGCCATAGAAATTAAGCCACAAAATATCCAGATACATGCGGAGAGAAAGCAGAAATAAAATCAAGGAATGTCGGAAATTGATCAATCTAGCAATGTGTGCGTGTGCCACCATCGGAATCTCAATAATCTGATCCGGCTTATTGAACATTTAGTTGAAGCGTATAGAGAAAATAAGAAACGGTCACCAATACAATGATAATAGGTATCCGGTTATTAGATAGTTGGTACACACACACAAATAAATAAATAAAAGGATTCTAGGTGGTCGGCTTTTGGTGTCGTTTCCTGAATTTGGGCTAGAAATCCACCATTATGGATCATTTATAAATAGAGCAATGAATTGTGAGAATCACAATTTTTGCACCCACTTGTTGTCGTTTGCAGAACGATGTAAAAAACAAAGGAAGTAATGATACAAGTAGATTTGTTTCATGAGAAAAATCTTGGCCAATTGTTCTATGGCCTATCCTATCCTATCCTATCCTGTCCTTTCCTTTTCTTCCGTTGGCAGATGATAATAACCACTTAACAACGCCATTCCATGACATATATTACATCAGGAGTGAGCAACCTGCGGGCCGAGTACGGCCCATCAAACATTTTCGCGCCGCCCACCAAGCATTTCTAAACAGGAGACGAAGCTATATTCCTCTCGCTAATTGGTTGAATGGGATGATTTGACCTGATGACGAGACACACTATAGCACTATGAAAAGCGTTCAGCTTGAAGCAGTACTTGTCTGTGCATGTTTGAGGCCTATAAGAACCGTTTTCCCCTCCCTCCCTGGTTCATTGTGAAGATTTGACCTGATGAAGAGAAACACTATAAGCAGGAGGCCAAGCTATATTGCTCTATCTGATTGGTCAAGTGACGATTTGAACCATTGACAAAGCACACTATAAACACAGGAAGAAGGTGTATCCCTATAAATTGGCCGATTGATTGAAAAGGTTGCTCACCCCTGTATTACATGATGATAAAATTCTATTTCAATTGGTCGGTTCAATCAAACCTAGAAACCTACACCAATTTCATCCTGTAGTTGATGCTCAAAAATCATGGATAATGAATAATTATATGAAATGATGTTGAAAGAAGTAAGGAAATTGTTTTTGAAGTGTACAGAAACAGAAAAGACATCTGAGAAAAAGTGGTGAAATATTCCCACACTTATGGAACAATGATATGATATTTGACATCATCATTATATCACTATGGTCCAGTTGGTGCGTGCCGAAAGAGCTAATAATATGGTCTTGGATCCAATAAAGTCCAATCACATCATCATAATCATCATATTTTTCGGGAAATCAAGAAAAAAATAAGTGGAAAAAAATGCGGAAATTATCTCTGGCTTGTCGATGGTGATATACACACAAACACACTCTATCGTTGGCCAAGAAATAGAAACAAAAAACCCAACGGGGAAAGTAGAGA
This sequence comes from Amerodectes protonotaria, assembly GCA_025882695.1. Lineage (NCBI taxonomy): Eukaryota > Metazoa > Arthropoda > Arachnida > Sarcoptiformes > Proctophyllodidae > Amerodectes > Amerodectes protonotaria. The sequence continues at coordinate 75,469 of JAOZJS010000067.1, forward strand.
GAGAGAGAGAGAGCAAAAGAGCTGTGGATACAGACAATGGTTGCATAACAAGACGAGAACGAGAAAGGCGTAGAAAGTTTCCAAAATAAAATTAATATGGGCGTGTTCTTTTTTGATTTAAAATAATTTATTGGCACCAATGTCTGCGCACCATGAGAGTGTCTCAATGTGGTTCTCTATGGTGTGTGTGTGTTGTGTGCCGGATCCAATCAGATCAAATACAATCAAATCGTATTGATTTTCTTTTCATCACACAGCAAAAAAAAATACGATCGGAAATTGCTCACGCCAGGCCATGCCCAAAGGGAAACGGTCATGTGGAACTTGATATTTGTATGCAAAATGAATTCAATGAAACGATAACAACAGCAGCAACAACAAAAAGAAATTCAATTGATTTAGGTATTTTTCATTGGTGCCATTGTGTGGCTATTGTTGAAAATTCATTCGACCAATCAAATGAATGGATAGATTTTAACAAAGGAGAGAGAGAGAGAGAGAGAGAGAGAGAGAGAGAGAGAGAGAGAGAGAGAGAGAAAAAGAGATTCGAAAACCCGTATAATGTGTTCGAATAAGAACGATTCACAAGGATGGACGAGTATTATATTTTGTGTTCTTATTTTGTTTTAGGAGAAAAAGGCCAACTATTCAAATCTACCAACGGGAATCGCTATCTGAATATCTGGAATGATAATCTATTTGTCCGAGAAAGAAAGTTTTCTAGACATATGCAAATTAATGATAGGTTTTACGGTGGTTTTAAATTTACATAGATCACAAGATTATGATGATGCTTGAACGAATAGCCCGAAGAAGTCCAGAAATGAAATTGGACTTTGGTGAATTTGATTATCGTTTGACCATCATGGTATCAAGATATCAGATTGAATTCTAAATTCAATGTGCGTACAGGTCCGAGTTTAAAATTAGCTTTGGTTTTCGAAAAAAAAGAATGTGGCACACACATCTTCCAAATAATATGGAATGGTATACCTCGCCTTGATATCGAATAAAATTTTGAATTTGAAAAAAAAGAAGAAAAACTAGAGCGCACAGACATTTCAAAAGTTTTAACCATTGTTCTGGGAAAAAAGGCTGTATATTCTTTATTTTTCATTCTAGTAAATGGACAAAACCAGACACACGTTAAAAGAGAGAGAGAGAGAGAGAGAGAGAGAGAGAGAGACAGAGAGAGACAGAAGCGCCGATAAAGGCCACAAACAATTGAAAGTTTCAGCAAGTGAATACCACAAACACATATATCCTATCATTATCTTTCCTCTCTCTTTCTCTTGCTCAATGATATATCTCAGGGATGAATCCTTCACCCCACATAGATGGATCAAGAATTGTGATCACTGTATGACGCCCAGGTCTCCCGGGAACTCATCATAATTCAAAAAAAAACACACACACACAAACACACAAACAAGTGGACTGTATTGGATTGTTTCAAGAGAAGCATTAATGATGAAAGGCTTAGAAGTATAGGCCGCAGGTAAAAACAGCACTGACCAATAATTATAAATTCACGTGTTTACACGTCTCCAACAAAGCTCAAGGTAAGGTTTTATTTGGCTGAATACAGGTAAGCACCATCATCATAGGTTTGGATATCCACAAAATGTTTGGCCAAACCATCTCCAACAGCACAATAACTAAATGGATACTTTGTCTTTCAGCAAATAGCTTTTGCATATATATTCTTTTTTTTTCTCGCTAAGAAAACATACCTGTAGGTATGTTATTTTGGTGTGTGCAAGTGTGTCGTTAATCTAATACTTGTTTGTAACCAATATAACAATGGACTACGATGAACAACTAGCAAGCAAGCAACACATTAAAGACACTTACCTGGCTTCCAGAACACTGCTGTACTGCGCTGATGGTGCTAATGAATTGATGTTGTGGCTGCTGTCGTTCCAGTTGTAGATGTTTCCAAAGCACGAAAGGCAATGAAAAAAATGTGGAGAAAAACTTGGCTTTTTATTTTATTATATCTGGAATTGTTTTTTTATTTTGTAATGAAAATAACAACGAGAATGAGAGACAAAAAAGTCTCAATCTTGAATCGCCTAGTTTTTTTAGCTGCTTTTACGGATTCAATTTAAATAAAGTTATTTTCAAAGTTGGTATTGGTGCGACAACTATGTCACGCCCTTAATCATCTTCTAGAACGCCTTAATAATGTTGTATGTTAGCTTGGCAGGCTTGGCTACTGTTATGCGCTGTGGTTGTTTAATTTGATTGGCTAGAGCTTATGTACAGTGGGCAGAGGCTTCTTTCTTTTTTTTCAATTTAAGCCAATCAGAAAGCTTTGAACAATTAGTCTTAATGATTGTGGGTGGATAATTTGAATTCGATTAACATTCGATGAAGAATAACGTCGCATCTCATTGGCCAGTTTAACTGGGGATGAAAACAACCTTGGCAGCTAAAGCAAATTCAGGGAAACATCAACAAGAATACGAATGACAATAACACCAACATGAGAATCACAAAATGACCGAAGAAATGGACGCAAAAATAACCAAAAACGATTAATTTGGAAGCGAAAAAAACAACAAGCCGGGCGACGCACAATCACCAAGGCACAAGCGAGAAAAAAACATGCGACCAGAAATTTCTTCAAACAAGAATCCAAGCTGATTGTGCCGATTTCATTGGGAGCCAAGATTTTGGTGCAATACCCGCATAGAACCAACAGACATGCACCCGGATAACAATGCACTTGGAAATGTCCTTGTTTCTTATTAGGGTGTTCTTTTAGCTTCCAGTTCCAAATTTTTGTTAGTCCAAAATATTGAGATCAAGACACTAGGCGCATGTGTCGGAATACCACATTTATAAACCCACGCACACACCAAGATATGGCACTAAAACATGTACACTTTTGAAATGAGAGCACACCGGTAACCCAAGTGCCCAGGATACTTGGCCCAGTCCAATCGGGAGCGCAACGGAAGGGCTGCTGCTGCTGCTGATACAGATTCTATAATGTGGAGATACAGAAAGAAATTCATAAGATGGATTGGATGATGAAGCTACGAACGATGGATCGATGGATGGATGGATGGATGAATGGATGGTCGGTCGGTCGGTCGGATGGATGCGTCGAACAAGTCCAATTTTTCAATGTGGCCAACAACAACAAAGACGAAGAAGACTGTGTGCCAGCTGATGGTGGAAATATTATGTCGACAGTATCTTCGGGTTATGATGAGGTTGTTCTTCGATGTTGATGATGATTATGCCACATCCAGTGTGGTGAGAGAGCGGCCAGAGAGAAGAGAGAAGAGATGCTTAGAGTGGCTTGGAGAGGAGAAAACTGACTGAAACGAGAAGAACAAGAAGAAAACAAAACATGGAAGAAGATGAAGAAGTCTATTGGGCACAATGGCGCCCAAAAAAGTGTGAGTGTGGATGGAATGGATAGAAGATGATTTCGAATATCGTGTGTACATGAGGATAGGCTTGCTTGGCGACTTTTTCGGCTGCTGCTGCTGTTCTTGATGTCGATGTTGGTATTAGTTGTTGGTAGTTTTCGTTGTTTTGTTATGTGTGGACACAGAGGAAGATGAGGATAGTCTCTCTCTCTCTCTCTCATTTGTTGGTCGAAGTTCTTGGAGAAACACAGAGAGCCACATACACACAAATGACTTGATTGTTGTTTGGGAAGCTGCTATTGGCTGTTGTTCCAAAGCAACAATGGCCAATGTAACGTTTTTTTCTTTTTTTTTTGGTTTGCTTTTCTGGATTTTTTAATGTGTGTTTGTGTGTTGCATATTCGTTTGCGCCTGTTTTTGTTGTCTGGTTGAATTGAAAATTCAATGTTTGAACACTGGACTCTCTGTTGTTGGTCGGTTCAGGTTGGTTGATTATCCTATTCAAATTTGGCGGCAAGTGGAACAAGAGCTGGAGCCAAAAGCAAGAGAGAAGGGATCTATTCGTTTTTTTTTATTATGAATTCGACACTAATTTAGGCAACTTTTTCACGAAAAAAAAACCTGTGGCAGGTAATATTCTTCCTGTGTGAATTTGAATACAAACGACAACTATCAGTCAACCCGTTAAACATTGATGGATGGATGACCGCAAAAAACTTCGACACAAACACACTGCCAATAAGAGAGAACGTAGATTCAGTGCAACAATATTTGTAATGATTATGTTTCTGGAATGCCTATGAACACCAAGAGATGCAATTATTCGAGATGATGATCATGATGCGACCATTGGTCAATGATGTGTTGTTGGTCGTATGGAACATGGAAGACATATGCTTACTGATTGACATTTTCATTCAAACACATGTTTCTTACGGTGTGTTCGTGTTCGGCACATAATTTTTGGCCATCCGAGCCGAGTACGCACATTGCACACCAGTTTGTCGGGCAAAGACTAAACTGAACGTCAAGCAGATTGTTTTTATTTCGGTCTTCAAATCGGATGATGGCGGCCGTGGTGGTGGTGGCCGCGGCGGCGATGGCCTTCAAACACTTTGGTGGCCTCTCTTGCTCTTCCTTGCTTTCGGTATCTGGAATGGCCAGATACAGACATATTTCAACCGGGATATTGAAATGAAAAAAACAGAAGAGATAGGGAACGAGCAAAGGTCGATCTGGTTGCACGGCAAATCAACAACGGCCAACAGCCTGGTTGGTCAGTGGAATACGAGAACGGTTCAGACTTCAGGTCATACCCTGAATCCTTGTATACTCTCGAGCAAAGAGATTTTACACCATACCCCACACGCACAATTACCCATCGTAAACTGGACAGCGATAAATGTGTGAGTGTATGTCAGTGTGATGGCCATGGAAATTTCAAAGTGACCAAAAGAAAATCAGTTATTGTGTTCTCTACTCTGGATATTTCTCTGGCCAAGCCAAACAATCAACCGATTGCTTGTAAACTGATACCAAAATCATAATAATGATGATCAAGATCAGCCAATCTTTGATGTTGTTGGTGGAATGGTGGTGATGGGCCTTTTAAACAAAACATCAACAAAGTAAATTAGGAACAACAACTGTTATGGCAAATATCAACGAACAAGGATTGGAGGAAGGAAAAAAATGATCAATCTTTTTTTCATTTCATGTGCACACATAAAATAAATATACACCTGTACCAATGTAGCGAATCAACAGAAGCAGCAGCAGGTTAGGAAGAACAAGTCCAAGTGAACGATAACCGACGACCGACCGACCGACCGACCGACCGACCGACCAATAGAAAAAAGATATTTTGAAAAAAGGAAGGGAAAAAACAGGCCAATCAAATAACCGACCGACCAACCAACCAACCCTTGAAGCCTCTTTTTTCAACATTTTATCTCTGCCTCTTGAATGATTCAAAGAAAACCAGTTGAATAAGAATCTTCTAATATCATCAATGAAAAGCAGCAGCAGCAGCAGCAATGCTCTGAAGGCTAGTAGGCCATTCATCTGTCCATTCAGACATTCTTCTCCAGTTTTAGTTTTTTCCAACCAAAAACCAACCAACTTCAAGTTTGATGATGAACGATCCTCCAGTGGTTGTTATGTCCGGCCGACGATTCGATTATGTGGGCTAGTGTTTGTTGTTTGGAAACCTTTCGAAGAAATGAGTATCATCAGTCCAAGTTCACTTAACCCGAGGATCGGTTTTGTTGTTGTATTAATAATCATTAAATATTAATCATAAACATAATCGCAGCAATAGCAGTCCGATGCTTCTATGGTAGTTTCGTATACAAATAATAATTACATTATTATCATTATTGTTGTTGAGCTTGATCTAGATTTTATGTGTGTTCGAATAAAAGTTTCGCTTCTGTTATTCATCTTTTCTTCCGACCTTTTTCTGAAATATTTTTTTCCTCTTCTTTTTGGGCTGCAACTGCCGTGGAGATATAATTCAGATGGTGAATGGTCATTAAGACATTGGTCGTTGTTGAAGAGGATCATTACTCGACATTGGCCAACAACAATGGCAAAAAGAAGCAACGCCCACACATCCAAAGTAAGCTAGGATGGTGTGCGGTAAACATGGTGATGATCAACATCACTGACTTACTGACTGACATTCATGATGGTCTTTTCATCGTTCAACAAACACTTGCAAATTGAAGATTTTGGTTCTCATACGAATTTTTTCGCACAAGTTCCAAATGAAACACTCGTCGACTAAACAAAAATTTAACGCACATTTACACTCGCATAAAGTTCAATCGCAAATGGCCAGACAAATGCCAAATGATTCTGGCTGCATCGAAAACTATTAGAACAAAAAATCATTACAGGAAATCAACCATCGGAAATGATTAAAATTGATTATCGAATCTATTAATGATACACTTGTTTGAACTGTCCAACAGTGGATTGACTATTGTAATAATTTGAATGAGCCATTCGGAAAATGACAGACCAAATTGGAACAAACAAAGTAAAATAACTAATTCGTCGCGCACAGCAGACCGATCCACTTATTTCCTTCACTGTTCATTTGCCAACCGAAAACCAATGGATCGGTCAACGACTGGTTGCCCCCACAGACACATCTAGTTGATAGATTTTGACCAGAGAGCCTAGCCATATGTCAGCCTGCTGCATGTCTAAAAGTGTGTACGCAAGGGAAAGTTTGATAAATTTTCATTTGAATTCTCCAGAATCGTATATTATCCAGGGAGTATGACACCGATAATGAAATCTTTGAATGATTTATATGTTGTTTGCTCTTTCTCTCTCTCTTTTCCATGCGTGTGTTTGTGTGTGGCACGGATCCTAGGAATACGGAAACGTTCCCGGTTAGTCGGGCAGACCGAAACACAATCATACAAAATCCTGCATCCTGGTTGGCTCGATTACAGGCTGTGTACATCTAACTATCAGGCAAACAAAAGTTGAATCGGTTCAATTACTTCTTGTAAAACAAGAATTGTTTCACATAGACACAGAGCTCTTTTTTGGTGGATGTTTGAGACAATTATAGCTATCGTTATGACTATCATCACCATCATTATTCATTGTATGTTAAGAAAACTGTCCACAATTTTGAACACTGTTCTAGGAAAAAAATGAAACCACCAGAAAAAGGTAATTATGTCCGGATAATAGCCAAAGCAACAACATCTATAGTTGCAACGGTTGATAACAGGTAAAAACAGAATAATAAAACAAAGGTGTCAACTTTGGTTGGTGTGTTAAAGTATGTAAAATTATATTTTTGGACCTCTTGAAACCAGTGTGAAAAATCATCATCTATCTATATATCTAGCTCTTACTTTCCATCTTTTTTTTCCATTTTCATCTTGGTATCTAATGGTATAAATCAGAGGTGCCCAACTTTTTTGGACATTAGAGCCACATTTTTCAAATTGAAAGCTTTAACATTGCGCAAGTCCAATAAAAAAAATGTAGCGAATTCAAATAAAAAAATGTAGCGCAAGTCAATTGTCAAGTGACCAATGGTTTTAAATTATATTGCACCTCTTTTGCCTTGCATGCCTCCAATCAATGATGGTTCTGCCCAATCATAATGAACAAGCCAAAAAAACGCCATACGATCCTATCGATTAATCGATACCAACCATCATCACTTTCATCCTGAACACTATAGAGAGCTACCAGTCCATTTTGAAAAACTGAAATTGAATCAAAATGTACGCGCGAAGGAGAGAGAGAGAGGAAAAGCTATGTGGACTAAGAACGTATGCTCCTCCTTCTTCTTGTTCTGTTTCTATTGTTATGCCACATTATAGACCACCTCTCTAATTTTTGATTGGTTTGACTGATATTGAACCCGAAGATTTAACCAGGAAAGGCGGCTTAATTTACAAGTCCAGTCAAGTTGAAAAGACAAATTGAATCAAATTGTGACAGAAAATAAGCTAAGATGACTGCGAACACATCCTCCTCCTTTTTCTTACTATTTTCCTTGTTCTCCTTCATTGGGAGGCGGGTTAATTGGAAAAAACAATAGGGAATAGTAATTTTGGGGGATTGGTTAAGTAACAGTGTCTGGTGTTATACTCTGTGATAGATTGAGCTAGGTGAGAAACCACGAAAAAAAAAAATCTGGATGAGCAATGGGTTGGTCATCCCTGGTATAAGCGAAAATTCAGGTAAAAACAAAAAGAACACACACAGGTACACAATAGAAAGCCTTATCGAAAAAGGACAAACAATATCCGACACAACAACAGAAAAAATAGCAGCAAAAATACGCGGATATAACCGAGAAAAAATTGTTATACATGATGACTGTAGGAAAGATGTGTATGGGTAAATATTTGATATTTTCAGGCTTTATTTGAAGCCAACAACTTATCCATTTGTCGATGCAAGGCATAAAGGTAATGGTGATTTTGGATCACCCTGTAACTCTTCTCGTGACCAAATATTGACCTAAACCATAAGAATAGCAATCATAAAGTCAGACAGACAAACATGCAACGATACAGAAATGATTGATTGATACAAATCTAAATTGAACAACACCATATAATACGGTAGATTTATACTCAATTTGCAACAATACTCGGAAGAGGATCGGTGCACGAAAGCAATTTCTCATCAGATTTCTATATTCGGGAATCAGTATTCTAGGTATCGAATATCACCATCTCAGATTATGAATAAATAAGATATTGTGTGGGCCATATCGTCAAGCAATGGAATAACAATTCTGAAGCAGCTCTGAAAACCAATACTTTCTCACTGAGAAAAAGGTATTTTTTTCTCGGTTTTGAAAAATGCATTTTGAAATCGTTCCCATTGTTAATGGGACAAATGAGAAGGACGGGAGACAATATTTCATTGTCAATTGGAATTTGAATTAAATTTTGGAGCCTTTTTTGTTTTTTGCATTTTCATTTCAGACAGAGGCTGACGATGATGGAGACAGTGGAAATATGACCATCAAGAAACAAATTGGATGCCGAACAAAATTATGGTGATATATATCCACAAAAATCATAAAACTGCCCTGTTAAACTAATACAAACAAATGGCCAATATGGAATACATTGCACAATACAATGGATAACTCTGGCCATCTAGAAGCACATTAAATCTTTTTTTGCTCGAAAACTTGGCACAAGTCAGGGCATTTGAATTTTGATTGGATTCCAAGCTCAGGAATCAAAAGACAACTGTTAAACAATATCCAAAACAAATTTAAGGCAAATAGCGAACACCCTGAATGGATCGGAATTCAATTTCCAGCTATGGACATCTTTCCGGAACTGAAACGAAACGTTTTTTTTGAATTGATTTTCTACATTTATCACACATTCTCTTCCTCCCTAACTGTATGTGTGTTTGTTCTTATTCTTGTTCTTTTCTTCGATACGAGCCGGCAGATAAGAAATTTCCTTCCACAACCATTTCTCCAACCTAGAACACAAAGCCTGGCGCCGGGCTCCATTCTTGTTGTGAGCTGTGTTATATTGTGGTTTTTTTTATTTACCATCTCTCTCTCTCTCTCTCCTGGTTCCTGTTCTCTCCCTCTTTTTGTGTCGCCTTTACGGATTCACATAATAATAATAATAATAATAATAATAATAATAATAATAATAATGATCTGCCATGGCAAGTGCGGGTACACACACACGCGCGTATATTTTGGGCTAATCGGACATTGATCGCTTTGGATGTTTTGGCCACAATGGTTATCGTTGTAGATTTTTGCCGCTGTTGTCGTCTTTCAATGTTAGACGGTGTTAGGGATATTGTTCGTGACATCACTTAAGCTATATTCTTTTTCTCTTTCTCGTTTCCTCTCTTCTTCTCGGAAACGTTGGCGGATAATGTTACTTTTCGTTGATTTTACCAAACAGGCTAAAAGAGCTAGAAATGGTGTTAAATGCTTTAAACATGCAAACATACAAACAAACACACACACACACATAATCCATCAACAAAATGTTTGGATATTATATTTATAATAGTTATAATCATTTCGAAGAAACGACATCCAAAACATGTGATGAACTTCAGAATAAATGTTTCTTGATAGATCAATGTGTGTCTTCTCGCCACGAAAATTGTTTTGTTCTGTTTTCTTTGGATATAAACGAAAACGAGAGACCCCAGAACATCGAAAAAGGATAATGTAGATGCAAACAGACATAGACAAAAACAGAAAAAAGAAACATGTTTAACATACGACAAGGACACTGAGGACAAAGACAAGACCCTGAAGATGTGATGATGGTGGTGAGAATGAAGAGAGACAGAGGAAAAAAAGATGCCACGGAGAAAGGAAAAGTCAATGTCGAAATCTTTATACTGGAACCAAGGACGGAACAATTGATCCAAATGGATCACAATGCTTATCAAGAATACAATTGATATTGAACAGACAGAATTTTTCCTAACACAAAAAACTCTTCCCGTAGGAATTTTTATCGATGTTTTGCCTGCAACAAAAACTTGCTGTTCATCTGTTTGATCGCTGTTCGGGTCGTTTCACCTAGAAGGTTCGGGAAATTCAGAAGACAAGAACCGATCGATCGGCATGAATCGATCGATTGTCAATCGAATGTGCGTTAGGCTTTTAGCTCAAATCAACCTAAAAAACCAAGTTTGATTTGAAAGAAAACCGGAAAACTCTTCCATTATTACCTCGAAAAAAAAAACCGATTGTAGGCTGAGATTTTTTCTCTCATTTTCTCTATTTTTTCTCTTGGTTCTCAAACATTAGATTTCCGTGTTAAATGCTTGTTGATTGATTTTTTTTGGGGTCAAATTCATTGGAAGAATGAATTTCCTCACAACAGAAAACTTTTCTTTCTTCAATTTGAATCAAATTTTTTTTGGCGCGCAAATGTGTGACAACCAAATCAGTATCGGTATGATATTTGTCAAAACCATATCATTATTGTCACCTGTGTACCTGGTGTAATTGATACAATGACAAACACCTGTTCGACCTACACTACTGATAGTGGTAAAGTTGGTCGCCTCCATAAATTGAATGAACGAGTTTTTTCTTATTGATATCATCGGGACTAATCCAAGTTAGGAAAAATCAATGATTTGATCAAGTTACAAAATGAAGAGGGAGAAAATCTATGAAACCACCCACAGACAACTGGAGAGGATAACGATAACAATGGCCAACAAGATTCATCAATGATGATTATCACGTATTTTGTCTTGGATCCAACCGGGCATATTGCTGTCCGATGGCTATCGCGTTTCTGATCTGTGATGATTGCCATCAACCGATCCATGATCAGACAATTATAACGACCGAAAGCAAAATGGCAGCAGAAAAGAGTATAGAATCTGCTGTTGATTGATGTTATTGAATTCAGTTATCCTGAAGAACTAGGAACATCAACCTAAGACTCAAACAGTGAAACAAAACTCATGCAGTGGAGTGGGAACAATAACTTAGATTGGTTTTATTGGGATCTCGGAGAATGGACAAAAAGAGAAAAGAGATATTAACATATCCTAATGCTCGATCAATTGGAAATCAATCGAAAAGAGATGGAGGGAAAAAATAAATCTACAATCTCGGTTTCTCAATAATGATGAGCACATACAATCAATTATTCCTGATTTACAATGCACGTTGAGCAATGCAAAGAGCGGGAAAGAAATCAATGGTTATAATCCACTCCGGGTCATCACGATTATTGGATCCCGAAAAAAACACCGAGCCCTGAACAACACCGAACAACAACTGTATTTTAGCTATTTACAATTTTGATTATCTTTCATCACTTTCTCGGCCCGGAACCGCCAGTCAGTGATTCGGCCGGCCAATTTGTGCGGGTGTTGAAGCAAGAGGATGTTTTTGAATAATTCAGAACATGTTTTGGGTCTAAAACAAAATGGACAATAACGATGCTTGTTATGTAATTTGAACCAATCACTGTTTCAAGGAAAAAGTATTGGTTCGAAATCAAATGTTTATTATCGATTATCGTTGAAATTGTTGTATTAACAATTAATTCTAATCATTTATCGACGCCATCCAAGCATCAGCCGAAAATCCTGAACATACATTCCCAAACATTCGGTGGTGGTGCAAGACAAAAATCGCGACAAATCAGACTGACTTGTTGTTTATTTGCTGTTGGCCAGAAAAGTCAGTTACACAGTAACCACCAACACCAAAGACAGATCAAACATTAACGAAATAACGAAGGAATGTAGGCAAACGCAGATGTTTCCCAAATTGATAATGGACACACACACACACACACACACGCGAACATTTTATAAATAATATTGATGTGTGGATATGTTGAATAACTTCGAAACAAAAAGCGTGAAGGAAACAGGAAAATGGTTGATAGGGAGATGATGATGTCCCAAAAAAAAGCGACCCTCAGATCCTTTTGTTTGATTGATTGTTGTGATCTACAAATCGAACCGCAAAAAAAGGTTCAACATTGCAACGCCCAGGTTCGTTGCACGACTTGAATCTAAGCTTGGGGAATTCTATCTAAAACTTTTGCACCGTTTTTTTTTGCTGTTTTCTCGACTTTTCCTTTATTCGCTTTCACTCTGGTCAGTGGAACCAACATTTCATCAAACTTTCTCTATTCGGTTTGTGCATGTGTATGTGTGTGTTTCTGGAATGGTTCAAGACAGAACATGGCACTGGAATCTGGAACTTTCAAAGAAAGTGAAATGAGGACACAACAACCAGAAAAAAGAATTAGTAAAACCAGAAATAGCTGAAGAAAAAAGACAAATTATGTTGTTGTCGGTGCTCTGCAACGACGATGCTTTTCAATCCATTGCTCTGTTCTTCTTCTTCTTCTTCTTCTATTATTATTATTATTTCTTCCCTTTTCTGGAGCCAAACATCAACATCAGCAGCTTTGTTTGCTCTGGTACATACATACACCCGATGCTTAACTAACCGAAACGCCAACCAAATAACCGAACACATACATACGACAAGAACAAAAAAAAATCCCAACGCACTCAAACTTTCAGTATACTTTTCGTTTCAGTTTTTCTTCTTTCTCGGATAAATCGGGTAAAACAGAGACAAAAAAAAAGTGAAAACCGAGAGTCGTGAACCAACCGACAAACATTCTATACAAGAAAACGAGAGAGTTCCGCATATTAAAAAAATCACTGGACTTGGTTGAGGAAACAAACACAGAAATCTGATACATGCAAGGAACGTTTCTTTTGGTGGCCGAGGATATATAGAAACCAAAGTTCAACAAACACAAAGTTTTTTTGATGTTATTTCATTTTGGAATCCCGAAAACAAAACAACAACTGCAGCAATTTCGTGGTCGTCGTGTAGATGGCTTTTGATCTAATTTCTAACTATTAGGATAACTAGGTTTAGGCCACCGGATAACCCATCAAAGTGACGATGAAGAATATAACAACAACGGTAATTGAACAATTAATGTTGATGGTGAACATCATCATCATCATCATCATCATCATCGTCGTCGTCGTCGTCGTTAACGATTAACTTCAGATTGAGCATAGAGCTAGAAAAAGAGCTCAATTAGAAATTGCATCGATTCTTTGATGCCTGTGGTATCCAAACAAACATACACACGGTCTCCACCATCATCATAATCATGGAGAAAAGAGCTTAATAGTCGAAAAACGGAAAATCTGAGCGAACCAACCAAAAAACCACTGCCACCAACGATGATGATGGTGATGGTCAACAAAACAAACATTATTAGATGATAATAACAATAACAACCATCACGCCATGATTGTTCAATCCAAAATGATCGGCAAGAAAGAGAGAAGATCAATTTATCCACTCAATTATTGAACTAGAAAAAAAGTCAAACTCAAAAGAATCCAAATCCAAAGATGCTTCAAACAATCGAAACGAATAGAATACAGGTAGCAAAAAAAATTACGAAATATTGAAGATACTTTCTACTTACCTTGAGCATTTGATCAATTGCCTGTCTGATATTGATTAACACTTGAATGATGCTTTAAAATCTTCAAACTGTCTGCAGACAGAATATTGCATCGATAAACGATGTCTGAATCACCGAAAATCTTCGTGTATGGTTAAATGCACCAGCACAAATAGTGGCATTTTTATATTTTTCATCATTTCGTGATTTCAACAACAAGAAAAGTCGAATAACCAGTTTAGTGACGAATAATATTGAAACAAAAAGAATCTTCGAGCAGCACCAACAACATTTATAGCTTTGTCTTCGATTCCGCAATAATCACTCTAGAATTCCGAGTGGAATTGGCGCGAAATTATCTCAAAAAAGACTGCTCATAAATGAAGTTATTACCAGCTCTTTGAATTCGAATTATTTGGCGGGAATAGTATAATCAGCTCTGGTTGGTTGAGTTAAAATAATTAGTTGAACATCAAAATCATAATGATGGTGGTAACAATAACAACCAGGACAAAAAGCAATCATTGAAAAGGAAGTCAATCAAAAGAAGAAGCAGAAGAATCACAATTAAAAATGAATTAGCCGAAATGAATGGTAAAAAATGAATAAGTCGAAATGAATGGTAAAAAATGAATTCCGAAGATGATTCAAAGTATGAGAGCGAACAACTTTCAAAACCAAGTGATCAACAATTACATCTCGATGATGTCTCGACATTATTTGTTGATTACAAATGACATTTGGTCCGGACGGTTGGTTCGTGACAGGTGAGAGATAGAGAGATTTGTCATTTCTCGAGTGATACAGTTATCCGTTATCCGTTAGGCATTTGAAATATTTCAAAAATAAATATGGAAATCAGGGGATTGGTATGTCGCTTAGTGACCAACGCCACTGCCGGTAGATGATTAACGAATCCCCGAAACGCAGATGCAGATGCGGATCGGATGCAGAAAATAGATCATTGACTTATTCGAAAGGCAGTGGCACCTTCTAAGTATAATGATGATCATCATCATCATCATCAATTTGATGGGATCAGCATTGAGAACAAGTTTGAAATCAATTGATTGATTATTATTTAATTCAATTGGCGAACGGCGGTGATCGACATTTTCGGCTTCAAATGTAGGGTTAGTTTTTTTAATGCCATCATTTCCTCTCTCTCTCTCTCCCTTTCTTTTTTCGATTCGATTTTGATTTGACACGCTTTCTAAACAAGAACTAGAAACAAAAAGCAAAACTAAATCATCATCATCATTTGATCCAACAAAATATCAAAGAGAGTGAGAGACTATTTCCGATCAATTTGATCTTTTTTCTCTTTTTCATAACATCTATATTTCTTTCGTTTCTTTGAGGACTTTCGTCTTGTTGGAACAAAAACCGAACCATCATCAAATAAAAGCTTGATTTTTGTATTTTTTTTGGTTGTATCTGGTCTATCTCCTCTTATTCGTTTATTTATTTATTCATTCATTCATTTCCCCTAAAACTCCAAACACCACGAATTTTCATTTTCAGTTCGCTTCTTCGAACCACATTTTTTCCGTTTATCCATCCAT
Organism: Amerodectes protonotaria; assembly: GCA_025882695.1. Taxonomy (NCBI): domain Eukaryota; kingdom Metazoa; phylum Arthropoda; class Arachnida; order Sarcoptiformes; family Proctophyllodidae; genus Amerodectes; species Amerodectes protonotaria. The sequence continues at coordinate 90,895 of JAOZJS010000067.1, forward strand.
GTTGGATCCATGAGTTGGATCCACTCAACAATGAATCCATCGTTATTTGCCTATGTTGATGATGATGGTGGTTATTGTTGATTATTATAAATAAATATAAATACCATCATTTGAAAGATATGGATAAAGAGCTAATGAATGAGAGCTCAGATAGTCCAAATAGAAATGAAACGAAAGAAAAAAACTCCAACAGACAAAAGAACTTGGTACAATTACACTGGAAATATAGAAAAAAGCTTTTTTTCTCGGAAACAGAGAACAAGCAGCCAACCAACCAGCCTACCATCACGACGACTAGAAATGATTAAAATGTTATACGCGCCGCCGATAATATTCTCTTCTCCGATGATGATGATGATGATGATGGCGCCCGATGAAGATTGATACCAGAGCCCAAAACTTTTGTTGTAGAAAAATATAGAGAGAAAGTGCAACACAAAGATTTAAAAGAGGAAAAGCATCCTTGGTCCCGATTGAAAGAGAGTCTTCTCATCAAAATAAGGATCCCGAGATCCTCGGTAATTTGGTGTCTGAGTAGAGCCAGAGAAGACATAACACACTTTGGAGTCTACCATCACTAACAGACAATCTCTCATAATTGTTTCATTCATTATTTGTTAGTTGTTAAGGGTAATGATTGGAGCCCGATCATGTTATAAGGCGCCCGTTCGGTTATGTGTAGAGTACATATCCAGTTAGTGTGCTAAATGGATGGATTGGCTTGCTTCCTCAATTGATATACCATAATTGATGAATGATGAAGACCAAGATGAGGTTCTGGATACCGCAACTAGGGCACAAAACAAAAATATGGTCATTACTTGAATTGTTGAAAATATTGACCAGGATTACACAATTAAATATATAAATAAATATTAATTGTAGTGCCGCTACATAATATTAATATTAATAAATATAAAAAATGGAATTCTGTGATGATGATCTTCAGAATCTTGTTTGGAACGATCCGGAACACAAGAAGATTGATAATTTCAAGGTGTGATTCGAATTTCTAATTGTTCTGGACATTGGCGTGGCATATAAGGTTGTATGACTCATTTTGGATCATTTTCGACGATTCTATGAGGATCATTGAAATATTCAACGGTGGATGACTCAACGTTTGGTGAATCAATCAAGAAGATTATCCAATAAGGCCTCAGGATTCCGTTTCACCTCTTCCAACTTTAATAGACTCGTGGAAATGGTCGGTATCAATATTTTGGAACAAATTCCCTTGGCTTATATTGGACCAAGAACTTGTTTTTATTTATTATTTTCTAAGCTTTTTCCTTTCTGTCTGCTGTTCCCTACACGCACCGAACTTTGGCACAAGCCAGACCAAACGTTCCGGTTTGGATGGAAGACCAGCACCAGGCACATAAAAACTTATCAAATCGAATAAATGGATAAATGGTGGCCTTTTTTGCCAGTGTATGGATTGAATGTGTGTGTTGGTGTGTTGATGATAATTTGATATATGGTTGGCCGGGACCCAGCCACAACCAACACTGCTTATTCTGTATATTGAGTGAAAAGAGGATCGCGGAATACGGAACACACACACACGAAACAAACAATTCACAAATGATTCTTGCTGGTAGTTCATGTAACTGTGCAAAAGTAAAAGCAAAAGAAACATTACCCGAAAGGCCAAGATATGAAATTCATCTATTCTCTACGCTAGCATTCTTTGTTCTTTTTTATTATGCTTTGATAATGATTGGTTTCGTTTGGTAGCGCAAAAAAAATATCAAGAACATAAAGACCGATTGAGATCCAAATGAGAAAATCCGAATGATTTCAGAATAATAACGGAACTGACTCAATCATGGAACGGATGTCCTGAAATAAAATTTAAAAAATTCCGGAAAATTTTTTTTCAAATTTCAAAGAGCTAAATAACTATTTTGACCTTAGTAGTTAAAATATTGATGTGGATCAGAATAGGAAAAAATTCAAAATTTAAGGCGGTTTTTTTTGTTCAGTTGGATAAAATATACAATTTTATATAATTTTTTTTCAAATCGATTTTTTGCAAAACAATTTTCAATGAACAATGAATCAATAATTAATAATTATGTAATATTCAAATTTAAATTTTAAAACCTATTGCTCGAGTCTTGTATACAGAAGAGAATTGAGAGTGTGTGCATGTTTGATTTTGGTTATTTGCCTCCAATTGAGAAGGATTTTCACTATTTTTTTTCATAGCCCAAACATTTCGAATTGATTTCGATGATTCCAACAACAACAGCAACAAAAGAATTATTGAAAAGATAATCGAAAAGGAGACAATCAAAACAGGAACAAGAGAGAGGAAGAGAGAGAAAGGGGTGAAAAAATAACAATTGATAATAAAGTATTGATATAATTACAACAACAGAATTCAAGGATTGAAAAGGGTTAAATTAATAAACAATATTGGATGGAGGGAGTTTGAGAGAATAACTTACATCGATTCATTGATATTAATTATTTGGCATAGTGATGATAGGATGAATGAAAGAGAAAGATAGATCTAAGCAAAAATTGTTTCGATCATGGTGATTAACTTGTCGCTATTGCTGCTGAGGGTGTTTTCGGGTTCCAGGATTTTACTTTGAGCTTTTTTTGGGAAAAATTCTACAAGAAAGGATGTTGAAAGGCGGAAACGAAGAGGGAGGGGGACTGGTGCGCGCACACACACACACACATACACACATTTATATATATTTTCTCAGGAACGCATGCATCCAAATCGATCAATTTTGTAAAAAGAGACGCGCGAAAGAAAAATTTGGTTGGTTGGCTGAAATAAATAGGCTAATAAAAGGCTTCTGTCGTTCTTCTTCTTCTTCTTCTTCTTCTTCTTCTTCTTCTGGTTGGTTGGTTGATTGAACAATATTTTTTTTCAGTCAAGTTTTGTTGCTTGTTTCAATTCCTCTTCTTGACTTCTTGAGCTGTTGAAGAAACTGTAATACGAAATAAATAAGAATATAACGAATATGTAAGATAAATATTAGTTTAAGATGTTTTTTAATAGAAATCTTGAACATTCAAAACAAGCAAGCTGGATAGGAAAGAAGATATTGGCTGAATTTAGATCGATTAGATCTTTAGAAGATCATTGGTTTACCACCAAATTCGTTTTTCTGTGTGTGGTTATTGTATTTTTCGAGTTAAGTAGAGCTTGAAAATTTGAAGCGCAAAAAAAAGAAAAATGAAATCTTGATTTTTTTTTATAATGTTGAGAAGAAAAACTGGAAAGAACACACAAGTAACGACGACATTACTAGATCGTTCAGTTTTCCCTTCACTCATCTTTCCTAAACGGGATTCAAAGAGTAACGATCCAAATGGATTCGTTTTTTCGTTTTTCGCATCCATTCATTTACATAAATAGAACAAACAAGCTGTTTTATGTTTGTTCCAAAAATGATCGATGCCTATGGATTCAACATTGCTGATTGATTGTTTTCGTGTTCGGCTTCAGACCATAAAAGCAGCAATGATGAAAAGGCAAAAATGGCGATTTTCTGGTTCAAAAATGGAAACAGTACTGCGATCTATCAATGATCAAACAAGAATCCGATTCTGGTTAACCAGAATCGGTACAGACACGCGCAGAACTCTGTGTTTTTGTTTCCAATCTGAGCAGTCTGTGTATCATATATATATCGGAACAGGAATAAGTATTAATATAGTTGTGGACCGATGTGCTGGTCCAGATACGAAATTCAAAACATCAAGGAACAATCATTATAATGGTGGCTAACGATTGCATTCGATCTCACACCTTAAAATTGCTCTCGAATTTATCCTAAAAGCTGATGATCGGATGGTCATCTTCTCTTTTCAGAAAAAATCTTTTTTTTAAACACTGCTTGCCACCTGCTGGTGTATTTGTTTTGGATCGTTGTTCGAGGCGATCGATCGATCCATCCCGATTTCGTCGAATCCTAAAAGATAGTTTAAAAGCGTAGACCTCCCAAATGAAGATGTGGAAATAAATAAGAAGGTTTTGGACATGCGGACGCATTGTTTCAGTCCAAAGAAAATATATATTGCCACAATAATAATGATAATGATATGAAATCAAGAGGATTAAATCTTAGATTTTGGCTGAAAGAATAGGATAAAGGATCATCAAGTGATCACCCGCGATGATCAATAAAAGAAACTGAAAACCCTGATCTGCAAGATGATGGTTTGCTTTACCATCATCACCATCAAATGATAATTCTTTTTGATTTACGCCACGGCGCGGAAATCTTGGTTTCAAGATAATCTTGCCAGCTTTTTTATGAGAACATCATTTGTATGTGTCGGTTATTGTTATGTTCATAATATATAATGATGATAATATGTAAGCGTAGAAAATATTAGTTCCAGACAAAATTTTCAAAGGATGTCCACGCTAGGTACAGACACACACAAACACACAGATATAGAAAGAGAGTGATACAAACAGGAGTGGAGGAATAAAGATGTGGGCGGGCAAACATTTTAAATTCGAATGAAAATTTGAGAAGGGGGCACAAAAATTAAGTTGTAAAAAAATTGCTAAAGTATCTTCTTCTGTTCTCTGTTAAGTTATGTTTGTATGATTTCCATAATCATCATTGTTATCAATAGGATTAGTTATTTGTATTTCTATATGAAAAACAGAATAAATGAAAAGATTTCGAGAAGAAAAGTATTTCTTTGCTTTTTTTGCTTTTCTATATTTTAAGCCAACAAGGAAGAGGAAACGATGCGACATTTAGCTCAGGCAACATGTGTTCGGTCAATTCGTTAGATGTTGAAAGCAATAGTATGAAATAAAGCAACCAGGAAATGATCAATATAATCAACTCTTTTATGCTTTTTGATGCATGGTCATCGATGCATGATGAATTGGACAATTGAAGCCATTTTGGTTTGGTTGTCGAAGTAGTAGCAGAAGATGAAGAATAAGAATTGCAGGATAAAGAGGATTGATAGGAGGAGGAACAGGAGGAAACGCGAACAGAATCAAGATTCTTTTTTTGTTTACCATCAACGAAATTTCTGGCCACATATTTAAGTACTTCATCTAATAATATTACAGGAATCGATATTTTAAACACTGCCCACCATTCCAACACTGTCAATGGACACAATGAGAAAACCACCTAAAATATTATGGATTAAATTAAATATTGGTTGAATATTCTCCAATAAATCTAATCAAAGATGCCTGGCTTACCGATAGAATATCCACATACAACACCACAAAATGCAGGGTCATAGACAAGGCAATGGCAGACACGAGCCAAAAGTTAGTCCATGGTGGCATGGCAAATAATGATTGATTTTCAGACAAGCTATGTGTGTTTGATAGATGTAAATATAGATTTATCGAAAATTCAATGCTTCATTATTACCTATTGAGAGCGTTTAACATTTCTATGGTGACCAATACTGATAGGGCCATGGTCATTGGATGAGGATCGTGAAATATGTTGCAATCAACACCGCGGAAATTTTCCGGATCGGTGATACATTGCAAATGATGAGACAATTGATAATAGGTTAGATGTGGACCATCAGGTGCTACCATGTACCACCAGGCAGCTGCGCCCACCGTTGCCAGACCGACATAGGCTATGGGGAATAATTTTTCATAAATGGCATTCTGTTAAGCTGATAAAGATTAAAACATACTTCCAACAGCCATGTACCGAAAGAACAACCAACCGGTGATCAATGATTCATTAGCTTTTCGAGGTGGTCGTTCCATAATGTCAAGATCAGGTGGATTGAAACCAAGAGCAGTGGCTGGCAAACCATCAGTTACCAAATTTACCCATAACAATTGTACTGGAATCAATGCTTCCGGTAAACCAAGAGCAGCAGTGACGAAAATACTAATTCCAATTAGATTTTAGAATCGATTTCGCTCAAAAAAAGTCAATTTTGAATGGACAACAGAATTACCTGACCACTTCACCAATGTTTGATGAGATTAGATATCGAATGAATTGTTTCATATTATTGTATATGGCTCGACCTTCCTCAACGGCAGCTACAATCGAGGAGAAATTATCATCAGCCAACACCATTTCGGCTGCTGATTTTGCCACCGCAGTTCCAGAACCCATGGCGATACCGATTTCGGCTTTTTTCAATGCAGGAGCATCATTGACACCATCACCAGTCATGGCTGATATTTCACCATCAGCTTGAAGATATTCAACAATCTTACTTTTGTGAGCAGGCTCGACACGAGAGAACAACCGAGCACGTCTAGTGGCAGCACGTTGTTCACTAACCGAAAGATCATCAAATTCCCGTCCAGAATATGATTTACCGGTGGTATCTTCATCTTCTTCAAACACACCAATACGACGGCAGATGGCTTCGGCCGTGGCTTTGTTATCACCAGTGATCACAATCACACGAATACCAGCTTTGCCACATTGTTTGATAGCGTCAAAAACTTCGGCACGCGGTGGATCCAGCATGCCCACAACACCGACCAAAGTCATATTTTGCTGATTTTTTTTTGGGGAAAGGGGATTAATATAACACATTAATATAATAGTGCAAAGATTATATCAACCTCATATTGGGCGAATTTGGATGAATCCGCCAGATCCATTTGTTCTGGTTTAGGTGGATGATCAATGGTGGCCAAGCCCAAACAACGAAGTGTATCACGTCCGGTACCATATGAGCGGGTAGTTTCTAAAATTTTATTCTTGATAGCTGGAGTCATTGGAACTTTACGATCCCCAATACGAACATGTGTGCATCTATCCACAATACCTTCCGGGGCACCCTTGCAAAACATTTTCGGTTCATTACCAAGTTTAGTATTAGCTTTTGGAATGCAATATACGCTCATCGATTTACGATCTCGCGAAAATTCCAATGTATGCTCTTTGATCCACATCTTTTTAACATTATGATTGACGACTAGCGCTGCATCACGACGAGAAAGACCTCGTTTATCGAATTCCCAGGGATTTAGTTTCTCCGCCAACACAATCAATGCTGTTTCTGTGGCTTCACCAACTTTTTCAAACTGTTGTTTATATTCATTAAAATCGATACTTGAATCATTGCACATTATACAAATGGTAGCCAATTCAAACATGGATTCAAATTCTGATGGTTTGATTCGTTGACCTTTCTGGAAAACCTCACCGATTGGCTCGTAAGTTGAACCAGTAACTTCGAATTCATCCAATTCAGCAGCACCTGCTTCGGCATTTTTGATTATGAAAAACTGTAATGAAATGGCGAATGTTTTAAAGTTCTGCGATAACCTTCAACACTCAATAAAACTAACCCTTGAGACGGACATTTGATTAGTGGTCAATGTACCGGTCTTATCTGAGCAAATTACAGATGTACAACCAAGAGTTTCTACAGAAGGCAACGATCGTACAATGGCATTTTTTTTGGCCATACGCCGAGTACCCAAAGCAAGACAAGTGGTGATTACAGCTGGTAAACCTTCAGGAATGGCAGCCACAGCCAATGCAACGGCAATCTTGAAATAATAGATGGCCCCCTTGATCCACGATCCACCATGAGCAGGATCATTAAAGTGACCAATATTGATGGCCCATACAGCTACACAAATAACCGAGATAACTTTCGACAATTGCTCACCAAATTCGTCCAATTTTTGTTGCAATGGTGTTTTTACTTCTTCGGTTTCGGACATTTCTGTTCGAATTTTGCCAATGGCGGTATCCAGACCGGTAGCAATGACAACGCCCAATGCTTTGCCAGCAGCAATGTTGGTGCCAGAGAAGCAAATATTTTTCTTATCCTGATTGACAGCTCTTGGATCAGGGATCACTTCAGTGTGTTTGATCACAGAAACGGATTCACCAGTCAAGATCGATTGATCTACGCGTAATGTAGTTGAATAGATTTTGATCAAACGAATATCAGCGGGTACTTTATCGCCAACAGACACTTCAACCAGATCTCCTGGTACGATTTCTTTGGCGCGAATCTTTTGCACGCCTTGTTTGTCTGCTCTGATAACTTTACCCATTTCTGGTTCATATTCTTTTAATGCTTCAATAGCATCCTCCGCATTTCTTTCTTGCCAAACACCGACCACAGCATTGGCAATCAAAATTAATAAGATTACAAATGGTTCTACGAAGGCTGTTATCGTATCTTCACCTTCTTCAAAAAAAGCTAATATCTAAGGTAAAATGGCGAAAATTTCATTAAAAAATTCGCAAAAATTAATCAAGTAAAATTCCTCACAAATGAAATGATGGCTGCGAGTAGCAGAATTTTGACCAGAAGATCATCGAACTGTTCGAGAACGAGTTGCCATATTGATTTTCCTTCTTCAGCAGGAAGCTCTGTTTATTTATGATCAAGGAAAACATTATTATGTTTATATCTGAATTTTTTAAAAACGTCTTTTTTTGAAATCACGTACCATTGGGGCCATATTTTTCTTGTAATTTTCGGACTTGTTCCGGCGAAAGACCACGTTCTGGGTCAGTACCAAAATAATTCAAGATTTCTTCGACTGACTTTGCATGAGCCAACTCCATCTTTTCCTGGTTGTTGATAGAGTTTTTTTTTTAATTTTCAACTTGATCGAATCTATGAGTATGGGACACAGAATAAAAACTTGATTAGAAAAATTTTCATCAAAAAAATCAAAAAATTTACCAAAAACTTTGGTAGTGGTTCAAAAATAACTTAAAAATTATTAAAAGCTAATAATTAAAACGACTGGAATGAAACGTCTATGAAGAAAAGCTGATGGAAACCAGACCAAAACAAATTCCAAACAACCGGGTATTATACGAAAAAATATATTCTTTCGTTGTGGAAAATTCTTGGAATATTAAATTAACAGTGGATTCATTTTGGAACGAGAGAGAGAGAGAGAGAGAGAGAGAGAGAGTATTCTTCGTGGTCGTTTGAATCAATTCAGACCGAGACCATTGACAAATAATAATACTTATTATAATAATTACATGTGATATAACATAATTACAACAATATAGAAATGACTTGGCGATAATTTTTTTGTTGACGCGTTGCGGTTCAGCTTGGTGGTGGTGGTGATGATGGTGATAGTGGGATTTTTTTTAGTTTTTTAGCACCGAAAACCAGAAAACGGTTAATACACTCTTTCTACCTCTAACTTTTTTTTCTTATTCGATTCCCCTCTATCGCTTCGATGTCTCGTGTTTTTCTTAAATTATCGATTAAATAAGATTCAAATGATTTTCTGGAAATACGATACGACAATAGCAAAGATATGATTCTCAGTGGATTATATTGACTAAAATACGTTTGATATTGTTTGGTGTGGGCTGTCAATCAAAAGAAAACAGAGGAAAAATACGGAGACACATTTGAGAATCGTTAAAACACAAAAACGCATGACACAACATGCATCAAATACAATACAAATACCTCGTAATAAAATCAATTTTTGAGAAAAAAAAATTATCCAATGCACAATTTTTCATTTGAATTGATGATATGGGTACAATGAATTTTCCAGTTGAATGAAAAAAAAATTAATCCAACAGGATATTCTTCTCTTCCAACACAAAACAATTGAAAATAATTACAAGTTCGGTAACACAAATTTAATAATTAAATGAAAAAAAAATACCAATGGCAAATAATAGTTCCAGCGGCTGTTATTATTATTATTGTTGTTGTTGTTGTTGTTAACAACACGTATGTCTAAAAAAATTTGCCCTAAAATTGTACGCATGCACTTTGAAGCATCCAACTGGCGCACACACTGAACGAAAAGCAAACACAATCACCCGGTTGACACTCCAAGCCACTTGTGCTGCCATCTATCGATGATTCAAGGTGAAACAAAAAAGTCTGCCAAAATTTGAAAAATGAAATTTTCGCCCCTTCCCAGAGCAACAAGTGGATTTCAAAAAAAACCAAGCCCAGATTATTTGTGGAGAAGCTAAATTTCTCAATTTTTCTGAATTTCTCAAAATCCGAGCCCATTTTTTTTGAGATAATCAGCGACAAAAAATAATTGATTAGTTATGGCACTAACAAGGCAACACTTGGTTGACCTTGGCCGAAAACTTTAAGCACCAGAACCGTACCCTGACTAAACCAAAATATGATTGTGTGGCAGAATCTAGATCGACGAGGAAAATCGTAATAATTTTTTTTAATTGGATTCAATCCAATTGTTTGAATGTAATGAGGAACAACTGCAACGGCAGTGTGATAGTATAAAATAATAATCATTACTATTATTAAAATAAATCTAAAAAAATGTCTGTTGGCGGCAATTGTTATCATCGATTAGACACACCAAAAGAGAACGACGAAAATTCCGTGGCAAAAAAAAACTACTTGAAACATCTCATTAAGAATAGAGCGGGTGAAAAACTGTAAGCAGATAGAGCGAGAGAGAGAGAGAGAGAGAGAGAGAGAGAGAGAGAGAAAAAAAAAGAAAGAGTCGAGAACATTGTATTTTCATCTTCATTGTGTATGATGCAGCTCCGGGAAGGGAACGATCTAATTTTAAAAAAAAACAGTTTCTTCAATATAACGGTTTCATTGTTATCGTTGGCTATGGAATTGTGCTAGGAGATTCTTGGCGCAATTTTTTCCTTCAACAATGCCAACCGATCATCACAGCCAGAGCATGAATGAAATTCTTCCTAGACAAAAAAAATTAACGGAAAAAACGATCCGATAACACAATAAAACAATTCTATTTTTAGGGGATAAAAACAATCATCTTCGATCATATAAACAGCATTCGAACAGAATACGATTTGTGATAAATCTATCACCAATGAGAACTCTTTCATTCTATCATGATCAATCTGGTCGGCTTGATTCTTATTAAAATCGATGCTGTTCGAATTAATCGATTCAGTTATCTTAATTGGCTGTCTGTCCATTCGAGTCTAGGCCACGCCCAACAGTTAAATTCTCACAAAGATATGCTTGCATGTTTTTTAACATGGAATTTTGCAAAGTTTAGGTTTTAGGTGATTGCATCACCATTATGCTCATCATCAGCAGAATGCCAAAGTGTTCTTGGTGGTTATAGGATAGAACTGAATCTGCATACACTACTAAAAATAAAATGCGAAATTTTTTTTTGTGTTTTCTTTCTCTCCTGTTCATTGTAGAAAATTCACTGGGAAAAAAATTAACTATGCAACTGGAAACTGTGCATAGACACGAATACACGCAGATGGTAAATAGTGCAAATAATAGGAACATTCTGCAACTAGACTAATTACCAAACACACACACAAACAAACATTAAGAATATCTGTGTTTTGCGACAATGACAACCCGGTCACCAAACATGAACACCATGGAATAGGAAGACATTACCTGAATGTTGAGGATGGTTATGATCAAGGCCTAGAAGAATGTATGCAGGAAAAGATACATCACAGATGGAAATTGAATACGAAATCAAATGATACAGATTCTATAGATTAGAATGATTGATTGTCGGGTTTATCTTGCAAAAAACCGTATTGTAGATGGTGGCAGTTGTAGTTGTGGTGGTGGTGGTGAATGTAAAAAGAAGAACAAAAACAATTCAAATTTTCCGATCATTGAAAATCCTAGACGTCATGATTCGTTTTGATTATTGTTATTATTATCATCATCATCATCATTTTTATTTATGGAGAAAACCGACATAACCATTCGGGTACCGAATATACAAAGCACACAAGATTAATGATGCGCCCAGGATGTTAGTTTTGGTTGCAACCTTTTTTCTTTTCATTCGAATTTGTAACACAATTGGCATAAAGCTTTTTTAAACAATGCTGATTAAACACTAACATATCATCATTTGGGATATGTTCCAATGTAATCATAAGAATTCTGGACCGATCTCAAGGATCAGTCGGAAAATTCTTTTTGTTCTGTTTGGGAAAAAAAATAAGGAAATTCATTCGAAAATAGCAACATCCACAAGACTAAATTGTTTTACTACGGTGGCTACAATTTGGATCAATAAAACTGATTGGTAACTAATCATATCCGATTGTGTACATAAACCATAACTAGTAACCAGTTTCGATTGATATTTTAATGATACAACCGACGAGAGCCACAAACCGAAAGAAATAGTGATATCACGAGAAAGAGGGAACAAGCAGAATAGTATCAACCTTTTGAAATGCTAATAAAGCAACGAAAAAGCAACTACGATACGAATGTCACACACTGAATTTCGATCGAATGCCAAATGCTGCGGATGGACAATGTGCGTCATCAATTCGATGAAGATTGGTAATGCTTGGCTAGCCTTCAAAATCGAAAACGGCGACGAGGAAACGGCAAACGACGACGACGGTGAAGAAGAAGAAAGCAATGAAACAAGAAACAAGCTAAATTTATTCAACGCAATGGCAAAAAAAAAAGATGTTCAACGCAAATCAGTGCAATAACTTGGCCAATCACAAGTGTTTATTATTAGGATTCTTAACTATCGATCTTGTTTGTGGCAAGAATCCTGAGAATCCAAGCATGGATTCAGGTTATCTTGGACAAAAATTTGGTTTTTCATTCTCAAATAAACACGCTGGTTAAGGTTTAAATGTTTGAATACCTCGAAATCTATGATAATCTAATCTAAAGGGATTCTGTTTTCAACAAACAAGAGACATCGAGTGTTTGATATTTTAGGATCAGGCAGATATTCTCAATCACTTGATGCGTCCACATTTTAATCCTAATTATGTTTTCGATATAATTTGAGAGCATACTCGACATAAAAGTGGTTCGACATTTCATTTTTTACTACAAGAAGAGAGCTAATCTAAAATTGTCGAGACAAGTAGCAACCTGTTGCGTTAATATTCTAGAGGAAAAAACACGGAAATTTTCCAAACTCACCTGGTATCTCGGTTTTTTGGTTTTATTTCGTAAAAACCTCCGACATTCACTGCACTTTTGAAATTCTAAGCACAATATACCGGAACACCGGTCCACCCACTGACCTATAAGCACAAGCACAAACACCAACGCACGTCCACACAAACCAGAACACTCCGACTGGAAATGTTAGTTGGTTCCAGACGAGAGATTATAGATTTTGTTGGATTGGATCAAGAATCGGTTCGAATAATATTGGCCCACGATCGTAATCGTTGATTAGTTTGAATGGTGATGATGATGGGGATGGTGGTAGGGATGTTTATTGATGCTGGGTTTTGTCGTCAATGTTGGTGCTGTCAACCGAATACGATGACAAGAACAGAATCATATGAAAGTTTTAGAGAAAGAAGAAGCAGAATCTTTTCAAAGCTTGTAAGAGCAGAACCAACGGTTTGACGCCTTCTTTCAAACCATCTCTCTATTTGGATGATTTGATAATATGCTGTATCTGTGAATGGATGGTTGGAATTTGTTTGGCTTTATTCTTTTCCTTCAATACGTAAGATGATGAAATGGAAAAGAAGCAAAGGATTTATAAATATTATAATACACAATCATACTGGGATGACAATGATATTATTTCAGAAAAAAAAGAATAAAAAAATGAATCTTGTTTTAGAACGCAAACAAAAAAAGATTAAGCAAAAGAGAGAAGAGAGAATCGCAAATTAAAACGGCCAACAGTGATATTCTGGGCTGCCTTTTGTCATGTGGATCCACCACAATGAGTAGCATCACCAACAGTTTTTATTCGAAGTAAATGTATGATTATGATGTTGGTTATTCTTTGCTTTTTTTTTGTTTAAAGCCCAAACCAATGTTTCCAACAATCTTGTTGCATGCATATGTGTGTGTCTGTGTGACTGCCTTTTTTGATGAACATTGTAGAATCGTGGAAGGATAAGAAGAATAAGAATGAGAAGTGTCCTCAGCACTAGAGAACACATCAAAGAATTCATTTTCTTTAAGCCATTGTAAAGAATCTATTGGTATGGTATCCTGCTGCAGTCTTTCAAGAATAGTTGGCATCCAGAACATCATCTTTCAGCCAGAAATAACTGCTTTCATTTACACAGAACAAGAGAGGGAAAGAAAGAGAGAGAGAAAAAAAAACCTGACATGGAAAAAAAGCGAACAGACAAATTTAAATGCCAACAAGAAGGTTTTTAGAGAAGGAAAGATCTAAAAATTGAATTCCCTAAATATGAAGGTTGCACGCCACCTGGAAGCAGATTCTGATTTATCTAGTCCCTTCCCTAATCATTCCGGGATGGCGGTGTCATTAAAATTAATCCAGGATGTTTCATTTAATCCAATCATAATCCATTCTTAATTTTTTTTCGAGAGGAAGTTAGGTAATGGCAGTGATTGGTTCAGTGATTTAGAATCGAATTATTAATCTCTTGTTAATTTCCAAACAAAATTTTGCATCTTGTGAGCAAGAGAATTTCAGGAAAAAAATAATTATTGGATGTGACACTAATTATAACCAGAACGCGCATTTATAATGAATGTCACCCGAACAATGAGGATATAAGAAGAGGAAGATTCTGTGTGTTAATGATGGATAAATAAATGAATTTGTGAAAGCAATCGCGACGAATAACCTTGGATTTCTTCAATCTTGAACTTCGTCTCTAGTGCTTAAGTTTATGGTGATCAAGTTATTCTGGTTCAGGGGTGCCCAATCCATGGCACTAGGAACAGCAGAACAAGAAGAAGGAAGAGGAGAATACCTTCTCAATTATCTTGTGTCTTTGAACACTATGCGCCGTCACTTAACCAATCCCCCAAATTGGTATTTCAACTTGTTTTTCCAAATTAAACCGCCTCTCCCTAAACCAGAACAAACGAAATAGTAAACAGAAGGAGGAGTCATCCTTGTCTTTTCTCTCTGCTTTGCGCGTACAATTTGTCTTTTTAAATATGTCTCGACACCACCAAATCAATGATGATTGGTGGGTTTATAGGACCGTAAGGCGATGTTTTTCTTCATTGGACAGCAGCACTAGGGATTGGAGGCACGAAACAAGGCAAAAGTGGCGCCATTCAGTTTGAACGCATCAGTCGACAATTGACATTCGCTGCAGTTTTTTTTAGGATTTGCTTCATTTTTGAGGTTGAAAAAGGTTGGGCACCGCTGTTCTAGTTTATCATCGCATCGATTTTGAATTCTCCCGATTATAACAATCCTGGTTTGATATCAAACATCTTAGAACTTTGTAGAGGGGTCTGGGAGGGAAGCTTAAAACGAATATTCAATCCAAGAATTGATATTCTCTTGAATCTATCCGAATGGGTACATTCATTCCTTCATTCTTGCCAAGAAAGAAAGAAAGAAAAGGGGGAGAGAGCGAGTGATTTTGATGGATTTATTTTTATTAGATGATGCTATGTGATATCTTTGCTCTTTTTTTTGTCTTTTTTTTGATGAAATGTAGATGAAGACTGAAAGTATACAACGAGAATAAAATAGAAACAAAAATAGAGCTCCAAATGAAGGTCACCAAAAAAGAGAAATGTGTATAACAAACAATAAATAATGCTTTTTGTCATTGATGAAGACATTGTTTCTCTTGTTCGCTCGTTGATTTGGATTCTCGGGATAAATCTAAATCATCTTCAACATGGGATGATGATAATGAACACAAGACCAAAAATTGAAACATTTTGTTAGGCAGCTTGGCTAAGCTCAGAATGCTTGTACGCCCAAATAATGCAAAGAATAAGGAAAATTAGATAAAATTAGATTGCAATTAGACTACTTCCTCGCTTTCTGTTCATCAACTTACAATCTAAATGAAAATGATTTCAAAATGTTAAGGAATCGTGAGGAAAAAAACTGTGAAAAAAGTTTGTCATCAATTTGTCACTCTCGGAATCGAAGAATCATATTCACAAGTTACAAGTGAACATTTGTTTTTGCTTTGATTATTTTTTCTCATTTTCCTAAGGATGTTTAATAATCCAAAACTAATTTTTCTTGGGTGTAGACGGGTAAAATCTTAGATTCGAGGCTCCAACACCATCCGAATAGTTATATTTTCGGTTGCCAAAATAGCCTCCTTATTGGATTGTATCACAAACTGCCAAGATC
The DNA here is from genome assembly GCA_025882695.1 of Amerodectes protonotaria. Classification (NCBI taxonomy): domain Eukaryota; kingdom Metazoa; phylum Arthropoda; class Arachnida; order Sarcoptiformes; family Proctophyllodidae; genus Amerodectes; species Amerodectes protonotaria. The sequence goes on from JAOZJS010000067.1 coordinate 106,898, forward strand.
AAAAAAATTTCTATAGACAATGGCTGATGAAGGATAAACATTCAAAGAATGATAAATATGGCAAGAATCATTTAATATTTATCATCATTTGTGTTATAATGTGAAGAATAGTGTTTTTTCCAAACAAACACGATTCTTGTTCATCATCACAATTATAAAATTTAACTCTGATCTTCTGAATTTCAGACGAGTTTTGGAAAATTTTTTCAAAAATTGAAATTTTCTAGATTGGCTACATTTGCTAGATTATTATGGCGGGAAAAATTTTGAAAAAAATGTAGCAATTCAAAAAACATTTTGTATAGTTCGTAGGCAAGAGCGTCAGATGGCACCTCTGAGGAGGATTCTTTTTTGTTTTCCACGGATAATGCCCGGACAGAATCCTTATTTTTTTCAAAATTATTATGTTCATTTTCTTGAGGAAATTCTCGAATGTTTCAGCGACAGTGACCGCTTCCCATTTGCGGCATTATCGTCGTGTGGTGATCACTGGATTAGGTTTAATTTCTCCACTTGGTATTGGTGTTTCAAAATCCTGGCAAAATTTGATTGAATCCAAAAGTGGAATTCAAAAAATCCACAATGAAGAACAATTCAAGGATATACCTTGCAAGATTGCAGGTTATATTCCTTGTATTGATCAACATCTTGATGCCACATTCTCCAAAAATCAATTGAGGACTTACTCTCTTTCAAGTTTGTATGCATTGTTAGCCGTCAAAGAGGCACTTGATGATTCTGGTTGGGATGGACCAGTCAATGAAGATGAAGCTACCAGAAGTGGTGTTACCATCGGAACAGGTATGGTCCAATTTGAAGACATAATTGAAGCCAATGATAAATTGAAACAAAGTAGCAATCGTGTTAGTCCGCATTTCATTACGAAAATTTTGTTAAATATGCCTGCCGGTTATGTTTCAATGGAAAGAGGATTTCGTGGGCCAAATCACACGGTTTCCACTGCATGTACCACCGGTGCTCATGCTATTGGTGATGCTTATAACTTTATCCGAATGAACTATGCTGATGTGATGATTTCCGGCGGTGTTGAAGCACCAATCAGTCCATTATCATTTGCTGCATTTTGCCGTATTCGAGCTTTGTGTACCAAATACAATGATCAACCAGAATTGTCATCCAGACCATTTGATAAAGATCGCCAAGGTTTCGTGATGGGCGAGAGTGCTGCTGTCGTTCTGCTAGAAGAATTGGAACATGCCAAGCAAAGAAACGCTCGGATTTATGGTGAAATTCTTGGCTATGGACTGTCAGCCGATGCTCACCACGTAACGGCACCGAATGAAGATGGCCGTGGTGCTAAAAATTCAATGAAAAGTGCTTTGATAAACGCTCATTTGAAGCCAGAACAAGTTGGTCATATTAATTGCCATGCCACATCAACACCTCTTGGTGATCAAATTGAATTGAATGCAATCAAAGATGTATTTTCAACCTCAATTGCCATCACTGCCACCAAAGGATCTACTGGACATTTGTTGGGCGCTGCAGGTTCTGCTGAGGCAATATTCGCTCTGCTTTCTTGCTATCACGGAATCATCCCTCCGACACTGAACCTTGAAAATTCTATTGATTCCCAAATGAACATTGTCAGCAAACAATGTCAAACATGGGACTCGCAAACGCGAATCGCTTTAACTAACTCTTTTGGATTTGGCGGAACAAATGCCACATTGGCCATATCAAATTATGCATTTTAGTTTTATTTTAGGGGAAAAATCAATTTGTAAAATAGGAATTTCAAATCATTGATTGCATATCATTTAAAATTTAGCGAGATTATTCGGATTTTTCTTTGGAAATGCCACGTTTTTCGAACCACTCATCACTTTTATCAGCAGCCATAGCCTCCTCCAATAGTTGATCGCCATTGGGATCCACCTGGGACAGTTGGTCGAAACCTTCTTCGCCGACAAAACATATTTCATGTCCATCCGGATCGGCTAAAATAATTACTTGGACAGTCGCTTTACCGGGTGTCTCCAGACTAACCAATTCAGTGAGAATGGTCTGTTCATTTTTAATCATCGATTCTTGTATTTCCGGGAGCTCGGATTCTGGACAAGCGAACGCTATTCGTCCATATGCTTTCTCATGACGTAATGGTTGCCCATTCAGGTCGACCATTTCCAATTTACAATCCTGATCACGAAATGATGCCGAAAAGCTTTTATCATTTTGTTCGTGCAAATTCATTCCCAACAAACAATGCCAATAGTGTTCTGATTTTTTCAAATCAGTTGTTGACAATGCCACCTTACTGATCAATGATTTGCTGTGCTCTGGATTAAAAACTTCGAAAAGATAACCATCTGGGGAATTGAGCACAACACATTCCGGATTCTTGTGCATGAAAACAAAATCTTTGTTATTGATAACGCTATTGTAAGCCATTTTCGAATCGATTCTAATCGATACAAGATCATTGCCCAATTTGTAATAACTGATTCCGTAGTTGTATGTCAATTCCAGGACAAAATTCTCCTTTTCTGGACCATAACCGATCATTGTTTTGCTCCATTTGCCATCATAAGGTCCATTACATTGAGCTTTACACATTTCATGGAATTCTTCATGTCGGAGAACTTTCATACCGAGCAAATCCCGGAAAAACTTGACATTGTTTGAACGATTACCGATTTTCAAAACAAAATGCAAAGCACGACGTGTCATTTTATTCAATCCAAGCAATGTTGAAGATAATTTCAAAATTAAAACAAATCAATTCATTTGTTTGGCTTCATCTGGTCGACTATTTCAACAAAATAGGTTTTCTAAATACTAAGCCAAATGCGCATGTGTGAAAAGTCAAATTAAAATGTTCCCAAAGCGCCAAACATGCACATTTTAGCTTTTTTGTCATAGAAACCATAGAATTTCGATTTTCAATAATATCCATGATAATTATGATTGATACATGTAAATTGTTGAAACTTCCAAGCCAATTCTAGCTCAACATCGAATGATACAACAATAAAAATGGTTGAAGATTCCAAAAATGGATAAGTGGAAAATCAAAAGCCCATTCTTGAAACTTTTGGTGGGCATCCGTGGGTAAGATTTTGCAAAAAAAAAACTTATACAAGGGGCTTAAATATGCAAATTCTTCGTTTGAAGACAATTGGGGCTCCAGTTACGTCCGATTATTTGGAATGATTGGAAAAGTATCGTGTTTTTGTGCATAAATTTGCTTGTAAATGTTCTCACCTTGTTGGGCATTTTCTACAATAGGAATTATTTCGCCAAGGTTAATCTTCAACACGAACAAATATTGTACACACACTATGTTAAATTCCATTTTTTCATGGCCAATCCGGTCATCCATTTTGGTTTGATCGTCGGTTACATGTACTACGGACATCGAATCATTCAAGCTCTGGATTCACCAATCTTCATTATCAACAAAAATTTGAAATCAAAAAAAAATTTATCGCTTTTATATTTGGCATTCCAAATATTTTGGGACTTATTCTATGTGGCTCTTCGTTGGCCTTTTTTTGTACTATTCTTCGAGATAAGGCCATTAGTTTGGCTGAATTTCTTAACAATTTGCTCGTTGTATGTGTTCCATGGTTATAAATTGACATTTTGGTTCATAATTTTATATCATCAATTCATTGTCCGTTGGACATTGAACAAATATAAGTACCAATTTTTGAAGAAGATCAAAAATAACGGAGACAATTGTTGCGGAATAAAACAAAAATTATTTTTAAAAATGCTGAAACTTTCAAACCAAAATCGTAAGGTACAAGAAGAATCTTCCACCTTGTTGTTGATCTATCTGGTTGAAGTCTCGGCATTCTTAACCAGTCACTTATCATCACTGCTGATCAATGGGCTACGTATACATTTGTCGCGAACTTTCGAACAGCTAGCCCGTATCAGTTTATGGTTTTTTATGATTAGATTGAATCAAAAGAATTTGGACCTATTCGATGAAATCGACCATTATTTGCGACGTGAACGGGCATTGCCGGTCGTTACCGATGATCGTGTTCAGTGGTTTCATCCGGTTACATCGAATCATTTTAATAAATTGAATCAATTGAAAATCTACCGCCAGTATTTTGAATTATCCATCAATCAACAAACAATTAACACAACGATGTGGATTCAATTATTGTTCTTCATCTTCAGCTATGTTGTAATTATATACCAAACCACAATCTAATTGTAATTTATTAGAATTAAATTTAAGTCATTAAACACAGAAATCATTCGATTTAGTTTAGCAAGATTTGAATTTAAAAACCAGTTCCAATTTGGTCGACTGGTTGTTTAAGATGAATATAAAAAATTTGATTGATTTTCTCATTTTTTTGTTATTGTTATATTCTTGGAAACATTGGATTAAAGTAGAATCCCTAAGAAATGTCAGAAAAATTCAATATTGTTCCTCAAATCAAACGTCATTAGCCAATACCCTTTCGTTGGCTGTCTTCAATAATCGAGTATGGCAGGTAACAATGGATAATCAGTATCTAATTTATCTCCAGCCTACTTCAGGTTCACTTTCAAATGATGCTTATATAGCCAGTTTCCACTTATATGGTGGCTTTAATTATTCATGGGATCATTTATATCCGAAATTATGGGCGGATACAGATTTACAACATTGGTTCTTCAGTCCTGGATTGTCCAAAAATCCGTTCAATAGTTTAGCCTTCCAGTTCTCATCCAATGGTAGATTATTGTACATATTCTATCATCTGAATCGGAACTTAACTTCTAATACCACAAATACTATCAATATCACAATTCAAGATGGAGAAGGTCGCTACAAATTATATAGATGGGAAGAACGTATACCGGAAACAAGTAAAATATTACCGATCTCTTGCACAGACGAGGATGCTGCTGATCTCGGTGTGAACCACTTGATTTTCAGAATGGATTTATCACTAAATCAAATTGTGATCCATAATGATGTTTCATTACAATATGAACCATTAGGATTGCTTTGTTTTTTCAAACCAACCAGAATTGGTCATCAATTGTCTACCTATATACAGTTTATATTTCTCAATGAAAGCCAGAAATGCTGGTCCACAGTCGACTTCTTGTGGACCATTGGATTAGGATTCACCCACAAGCATTTTATTTATTTGGTTTCCGATGAAAAAAAATATGTTTATTTGGCTAGAAAATCCTTTTTAGCCTATCCATATCAAAAAAATCAGTTGCGCAAATTTCCCTTGGATGAAATCTTTCTGTGTTCCAACCAAACAGTTAGGTCGATTGGTAAAATTAGAAAAGAATTCGACCATAAAAAAAGAATAATCAAACCGCAGGGATCCCTTTTGGTTTTATTCGATAAAGTAGATTTGCGAATCATTCTTTTGTCAATTCCGTTGATATTTTCATTAATTTTGGCCATTGTAATCATGTTTTTCGGATCAGTTTGGCTCGATAAAACAAACAAACGAAAATTGGTGCATATGTTTGGCTCGGACACAACTCAAGACGAATCATTGTCGCAAAAATATGCCGTTTTACAAAGCTATACGGAAACCAAAACGGAAATATCGGGCAAACATAAATCGACTGGACCCTACACTTCCGAAGCTTTTTTCCAAACTCGTTCTAAAAGGATTATGCGAAAATTATGGCCCAAATGGAATAAAATAAGTCTTTTTTAATTAAGAAACAAAATGAAAATTTTTGAATAGATTTCCAATCAATCGATTATCAATAACACATTAAAATACTAATTAGATAACTGATTGATCACCTTTCTAAAGTATTTATTGGAATTTTGCATATTGAATAACAATTATAAATGATAATCACTTTATATTTTAGTTTACTTTAATTCAAATTTCGATTAGAGAATGTTTCGATTCGATGTTTATTGCTCTGCTTCTCGTTTGAGAATAGACAATTCGGTTAAGCGATCATCGCGCCACTTCCTGCGCTCATCCAAATGATCCAAAGGCATGGCTTTGGTCATTTCGGAGGCGATCAATTCTGCTGTCCGACCTTCCATTTTTGGTACAGGACCGAATGTCATACTCACATCGTAAATACCTTGAGCATATTTGTCGAAATATTCATGCATTCCATTCGCATTGAGATGGGCGGTTTCCCAGGGCCCCATGAAAGCGTAGCGCATGCCAAGGCCATATGCCATCACACGATCAACATCGGCCACGGTAATCACATCATCTTCGATCAACCGATAACATTCGTTTAGGATGGCATATTGGAGTCGATTTACAATGAAACCTGGAACTTCTTTCTTCAAGACTACCGGTTTTTGACCAACCTTTTCAAATAAATCACGTGTTTTTTGCAAAACTTTCGGATCAGTCCATTCTGATGGAACGATTTCAACTAAGGGAACGAAATACGGCGGATTGACCGGATGACCGACGATCATGTTTGAACGATGTTGAAGACCTTCGAACATCCAAGATGGTAGAAAACAGCTTGTGGAACTACATAAAACAACATCCTCCGAACAGACTTTATCCAAATCGGCGAAAAGCTTTTGTTTGAGCTCCAAGTTTTCAAAGATGCACTCCTAAAATTGTTTTTGGGAAAAAAGAGTTATTCAACTTTGTCGAACATTCGTCGCATCCTATACCTGGACATGAATGGCGCCATCCACACATTCTTTCAAAGTGGATGCTTTGTGAATACGATTTATTTGTTCATGAGCCGACAGATTTCCACGAAGAATCTTCTGCCGTTCCAATTTTTCAATCTGTTCTTTTAGCAATACCAACGATTTGTCGACTAATTCTGGAGAAACATCATACAAATAGACATCGAATCCGTAAGCAACAAATATCATCGACCAACTACGACCAATTAGACCACTGCCGACGATGCCGATTTTACCCGAATTCATTTTAAGCGCAATTTTCTATGTTCAACAATCAAAATGTTTCGAATTTTTTCTTGCAACAGTTGACGCGCTAAAATGAAATGAACCCGAATGAAATTTGTCCAAATGTGATTTGAAAGTCGAAACCAAAATGCCGCGAACTACAATTACCAATATCGAAAACTTGATATCAAGTCCAAAGTCCGTATTCAGCTCGCGATTTATCATGCGAAAAAATTTTCCACTCTCTCTCTCTCTCGCCTCGGACTCTTTTTTAGAACTTTATGACCATTTTTTCCGTATCGGTTGATTCGGTAACAATAAGAAACTTGAATAAAAACGTTCCAAAGTTCCAGAACGCTGGCATATCCGAGAAAAACGCTTGGGAATTGTCGAAAAAAAGTGGTTCACGATTTATTTATTTCCGTAACAATGATTATTTTTCTTTAGATAAACATTTATTTTATGGACATTGATTATATTGTGTAATTGTAGTGGGATGGTCTCCCGTTTCAAGCGTGCAAGATATGGCGGGGATATGGGAATCCCAATATATTGTATAATGTATAGAATTTTTGTAAAAAATTAAAACCATCAAATCACAGAATTTAAAATTTCGTCTGTTGCTAATGTACGGTTTTGTCCTAAATTGAAAATTTTGGCCGAGAAATTTTTTAGTGCTTGATACGTGATTGTTGCCAAAAAACATGCTTGCCTATGATTGTCATAAAAACCCAAAACGAAAAACAAATTAATAAAAAATAAAAGTCAAGTAGCCAAAAAAAACTAATCTTCTTGTTGAGTTGTGTGTCTATGTGCAACGATTTTGGTGATTAATGAAAAAGAGATTTGTTCATTTTTTTATCATTATAAATGTATCAATGTCTTTCCCTGTTCCATATCTTTCTTCAAGTAACAAAATGGTATAGAGAGGGCAAGATGATATACCGAAAAATTGATACATTTAATTTTTTTTATTTATTAAAGAGTTCCTTGTTTGGAGATTAACATTTTTTTCTTGTCATTCTTTGGTAGCTAAGACTGCTGAATGATCTGTTAATTCGTTTATGTGATGGTGGTGCGACGGTGGTTTGCAGTAAATATTCGGGGTTGACTTGTATTGTTTCAGTGATAAACAATGTTGTTGATTATCATCATTGATTGAATGAATTTTTGATTTATAATCTCTACTTCTATCGTCGATAATTCCGTGCTTTACTTCAGTTATTGTCGATTTTTCCTCTGTTGGGGAATCGTCATATTGTCGAGGGTGGTGTTTGGAATTTTTCTCATCAAATAATTCATCATTTCCAAAACATCTTCGTTTACAACAAACATCTGTAACAGCTATTAATTGTTCATATTTTCGTTTCATATTACTTTCTGAGCTTTGAACTTTGCCCTTTTCATCAAACATTCCATTTTTTTCAGGTAATCGTGATTCATTCTTATTTGTGTTTATTACATTATTAAATTGATTATTTAGTTGTTGTTCATCTTGATTGTGATTATCTGATATATTATAATTTGAATGATTACCAGTAGCACATTGTTCTGGTGTTTGAAGATAATTATCGTGTCGATGATCGATTGTTGAATGAAAATTTCTTGGAGAGGAAGGTGAACGCGTGACAGGTTGATTATTTACATGATTACTATCATTTTGAAGCTGAAACCATTTTTTACAGTTGGAATTAGTAGGAACATATTCGGTAAAATTTTCATCATCATAATTTTTATAAGAAAAATGGTCTGCTTCTATCGGAGCCCAATTGTGTGAGATCATGTTCGATTCGGTGGTTAGTTCCATCGTTTGCGTAGATAATGTTTGATCACTACAACCAACAGCAAGATGGCCGTTGTTGTTGCTCTTTGAAAGATTTGAATACTTATGATCAACAATACTGAAAGAATAATTGAAATTGTTAAACCTTGGCAATGGCATCATTGTGGTAGTAGATGAATAATTGTTTAAAAAAGAGGCTTGTTGTTGCCTCAATTGATGATGATGGTGCGAGGATAATGTAGAAAAATTTATCAAAGACAATTTTTCATCATCAATGAAAAGCTCGATTTCATCGTGTTCCACGGTCGTTTCATTATTTTCATCACTACACATTTGACAAAACTTATTCAACATTTCATTCAATATTGTTTCGATTTCTATCTCCTCTTTCGTTTTGAATACATCTGAAAAAAAGGAAGAATTGGTAAGAATGAAAATTACCAGGTTATATAAAATAAAACAAACCAAGGAAATCTTCGTCGATTTGTTTTTTATCAAAACAATCAAACGTGTGAATTGTGTCACCAATCATATGAATGTGATAACGATCATTATTTTCATTACGATCAAAATCAAAACAACTCAAGATCATTTGATTACGTTTATGTTGAAGATTAAGATGATTGTAATTGTTTTGGATTTGATCCAACATTACAACCAAAACGGTGGTATTGTCCGCTCGAAATCGTGTGTTCATCCATCGATCCAAACAAACTTTGAGCAATTTTTGCGAATGAGATTGATTCGGTTCGATTACTACCCCTGGTGATAGTTCTTCCGGATCATCATCATAACATTCATCGTCTTCATTTAGCTCTTCTTCTTCTTCTTCTTCTTCGAAATCCTGAATAATTTGAACAGCTTGTTTCATACTGATCATATTCCAAAGTCCATCTGAAGCCAGAATCAGACATTTATCTGTCGAATCGATTGGAATACATTTGACGTCTGGTTCTGGTGAAACAATAAATTTGTTTGAACATTTATTCAAGGACCAAAGATCACCAAGAGATCGAGCAACTGATAAAAACGGTATCAGATCATAAGCGATCGGTTCCGTATCATCTTCATCAAAATTTGGCCGCCTTGGACGATTCCAAACTACACGACCGATTCCTGATTTATTCATTACTTGACCACCAGCTGCTTCGATTCGATTCTTTTCACGTGGTGATTCTGGTTTATGATCACGCGTCATTGGAAATGTTCGCCACCGATCTGAGCATTTAAATTTTTTGCCCAATACAATACGAGAATCTCCAACATGTCCAGTATAGTATTTTCCATTCATGATGAATAAAACAGATGCTGTCGTTCCTGATGTTGATGGCAGGCCAAGGTTTGTCTTGGGCCAATTTCCTGAAAATCAATACTTGGGATAAGAGAGCGTTCGGAATGTTACTCCAATTCACTTACCAACTTCTTTCATCATTTCTTTTTGAGTGGTTATAAAACCCCTGTGAATGGCCAAACAAATTTTATCATCATCATTGGACCAAAAGTATTTTTGTCGCACAATATTTTTGCATAGATTTTGTCTGGTATACTGTGCAGCCATATCACCACCATGGCCATCAAATATTCCAAAAAAAGCAAAGGATTGTTGCATAACTTGTGAATTATTTTCATTAGGTGAATGAGGCGGTGATTGATATTGCACTATGGCATATTCATCTTCCATATATTTTCTACCACCTTGATGTGATGATACAGATATCCGAAGTCGGAAATTAGAATTGTATGAACATTGTTTTGATGTTTGTTGAACATGATCATCGAATGAATTGTTCGAAAACTTCATGGTCAATAATTTTGGTCGGATGCAAACCAAAGATTGATTTCCTGATAGAATAAATGTGGCTGGCCTCTGTTTTTTTGATAGATTAAACTGCAAGCAGAACAGTGAGGTTTTTTATTCGGCGAATGGCCAGGTGAAATGCAATGAAATCTATCGTCAGAATTGGAAAATATGTTGCTTTTGTTCCATTTGTCGTGGTAAACCTGAAAAATCCTAGGTTTTATCACCAATCTTAAAAAACCAAAAAAGTGGCTGACTTGCTCGGAAAAAAATTTGCAGTAGACAACAACAGACACTGAACAGCGCATACAAAGAGACTAGAATAAAGAAAGAGAAATAAGGCGCGCCATTGTTCTTCAGTGTTCGTGAAAAAAGCGCGAGTCCACTATTGCGACTCAAAAGACTCAAATTTTCAAATATCAAATTACTGCTTTGAATCATCGATAGATGGCGATCAAAACTCAAATTTCAAATTTGTATCATTTTTAAATCAAGGACTCTTTAAATAGAAACATCCACAGTTAAATAGTAGTTGCTACATTCGTCACATGAGCATTGAATAAGTCTCCCAATTTTTTTCCATTTTAAAATTTATGAGAGAAAAAAAGAGCCAAATTATTACAACATTTGAAAAGATTTATGAGACACACTTTTCAACAAAAAAACCTTGGGAATTTTTTCTTTGAAAAACAAATTGAGCACACGCGCGCCAAAAAAATCCGAATGAATTCTTTAAGCAAAAAAAAACATTTTCTATACCATTTTATCGAGATAATGTTATTTTCATCACTTTGATAGCCTAGTTTGAGAGCCATTCAATCCCTCGATATAACTAAACCCACACACACAGAGAGAAGAACCCAGTAAAAATCATAAAAAAATAACTCAAAAAGGAATGAAGCTCCGGAACAGAGAAACCAAGTCGCATAATAAAAAAATGGTTGTCATAAAAATTATACAAACTGTCTAAACAAAAACAATCCGGACCGAAAAGACAGTTACACACCCAGGTGAATGAATCATACAAATGATCCAAAGTTCTGGTGGTATGATCTTTATGATACAACAATCGCGAATATTCTAGTTGTACCTGTAAGTGTGAGTGTGCGGCTGTTGTTGCCAACCAAACCTGGATATACTGCGTGTGTGTGTGTGTGCCCGCTCTGGTCAGACTACAATTATGGTTTGTCGTCATGGACCAGAATACCGTAGTTTTGAAAATGGTTGCTGAAATTTTTGAACCAGAAAATAAAAGAAAGATTGAGAAAGTTAGAGAGAACACACATGAAACCATTGAAAATTAGTCGAAACGAATCGACCACCGCCCAAATCAGACTCCACCGTTGTCTGGTTTTAGTTTGAGGTGGTGGTTGGTTGGTTGGTTAGTTGGTTGGCTGGCGTGAATGTTGTTGGCGAATTGGATACAACATACACGATTTCCAGTGTAACTTCGGCAGCGATTAACCGAGAATAGTATGGAAAGAGAATATGATCGTAATAGTTGAATGCGCACGGTATAATATAATCGAATGCCTGAATATGGTAGCTAATAATAACCATACCGTTGTCTTTTTATTCTTGATCGTCGCCTGAGTTGTCTATCTCCATGATCGTTGCTGTTGATGATGGCCAAAAACAACGACAACGAATATGACAACAACAACAACAACAACCATCAATGATTATATTAGGTGTGTGTAAGCCTGAATCATTTGTGTGTGTGGTAGAGAATATTATTATTTGCTTGCTCTTTCAATGTTTCTTGGCGACCACCATCACCCTGCACCGATATACCAAAAAAAAAACGGATCGGTTTCACCAAATTACCGCTGGTGTGTTCGTGTTCTGAAACTAATAGATCGATTTTCGGTTATTAGTAGCGCTTGTGCTTGATATTAGATTTAGTAATTTCCATTAGAAATTATGGGAAATTATTCATAATTGAGGAAGAAAAATCACGGGAATCATGGGTCTGATTGAAAACCAAAAGAACTAAAGTAAATGCCATCATATATTCGTTCAGGATGGCTGATGAGGATGATGGTGGAAAAAAATTTTGAAGATTGTTCCGATCTGGATCATTAAGGAAAAGTGCGACAAAATTAAAATGCTGTAGCTTTTAATTTAGATTTATTTAAAACACAATTCGACAATCCCAACAACAAACTACGCAAATTTAAAATGTATCCTTTGGAATCTAGTGGAGTGTTTGGAAAACTACCAAACGAGGTAATCAAACGACCAAGCCTAGCGTTTGATATGGAATTAACGAATCAAAGAAGATGAACACAATAATCATAAAGATTTGGGATGCAAGAGCAAGTGCGGTAAACAAGCAAACCAAGAATAAGACATGAGAGCAAGCAAAAACTCATTAACCCACTGAACTGAAGAGAACCACCAACCCTAAATACAAAACAGAAGAAAATGAACCGAGATTCCAAATAAAACACTAAAAAGAATCTATTTTTAGGGATTCTTTTCTCAAGACTCTCAACAACATGCACTGTAAGACTAACCGCCAGCAAAACAAAAATTATCATCATTATTATCATCATTGTTCACGCAACAAGAAGATTCTGGCGTTTTAAAAGATTTTCTGTTGCTTTCAATCAGAAACGTGCCAAAACGTGATGCTAGTGGTGCGGTGCTGGATGGGCGAAAGACATCCATTTTGCTTGATATTCTTGTTTTGGTTAATCCAAGTAGGAAGAATTCTTGAATTTAAAAAAATATATAAAAAGAGTTTATCAAATATTCTGGAAGGATATTTTATTTTCCGTTTGGATTGTTCGTTTACTACTTGTTATTTGTTCTCTTGGCATCTTTTTGCTCTTTTGTTTTCAACAATTGTCAACGACGAGAAGAATTTTTCTTCAATTTTGTTTTGTTTTGTTTTGTTTTATTAAAGTGTGTGTGTTTTGTTGTTGATTCTAATTGAATTCTTGAATGCTTGTGGTTGTTGTTGTCGTTGTTCAACAACATGCGAAAGGTCGCACCAGAACAATGGAAAACAGTCGGGCATAATACCTTATTTTTAGGGTGACAAATTCTGTACAATCAATTCTGTGTTTTCGATTCAAATCTTATTCGTTCTAAGATTTCTAGAATTACTTGTTGCCTTGAGACAAAAAGCTAATATTGAATAATTATAAAATCAGATTTTGAAGATGTATGTCAACTAGCCCCCGCCTTTGTACGAATTGATCCGCCCACTAGGCGCGCTATAATATATATTAGACGATATAAAATGTTAGAAAAGGATAAAATATAAAGATTAAAAGAGGGACAGGGCAAAAATTGGAACAAAAATCTGAGATAATTGAACCAATGGGAAAGTGTATAATTTTTATTTATTTTTTTGATAATCAACCAAACGAAAGTTGAAAAAAAATTCGGAAAAATCCTTCATTCGCTCCGATAGTGAACCGCAAAAGGTTTATGATGTAATGTCGCACCATGTGTATTTGTTCATGCTTGAGAAATTCTTTTTTTATCTTGAAAATCCAATAAATTTTCGGTTTGTTTGAAATTAACTATATCTTTGAAAGCTGAAATCATTATCACACATGTCAAATATCTTGGAACAGCCAAAAATCTTTCAATAATTTTTGTTGTACTCGATTTCTAAAACATAAAACCACACAATCCGTTCATTCATTCATTAAACTTCTAAATAGCACGTTTCGGTAATTAAGATAAGGGATTAGAAGAAAGGGAAAAAAGTGTCGACCAAAAGAATGTGCAGGTAAATATCCTAGCTGCATAGATTTATCTTGTTTTTTTTTGTTGTTGCTGCCTGCTGGCGGTTATGGTAGTAGTAGTGGTGGTGGATGATACACTAATTAATCTCTGCAATAAAACAAAACATAAGCATATACCTGAGTAAAGGTAAATGGAATGAAATGAAATGAATGAATGAATGAATGAATGAATGAATGAATGTCATAATTGACAGCATACATGAACACAAACAGATAGATACATAGATACCAATTATGATATGATTGCTTCCAGGAGCGGAAAGAGGGGCTCCATAGCAAAACAAGGAAGACGCCACTTAAAGCTCGCTCTTCCCATATCGCTAATACATGGATTTTGCTTTTTCCAGGGAAAGTGTATCTTTTTTAAAAAGAGGAGAGAAAATTAATGTGAAATTTGAAACTGCAGACCAAATCTCAGGATGATGATCAAGTATAAATATATTGCTCAAATATTTATTAATAATAAATGATAATAAGACAAAAAAACCAAAAGTAGAAATAAAAGCGTCCGACCGAGCGGCTAACAGCATTTTTTTGTCTCGTTAACTTGTGGATCTAGAGCCAAGGCGATAATCAGTGAAAGTCAGGCGCCATGGTTGAGGATCCATCACATCCAAAAGAAAATAAAGAACAGTGAATGAAAGAAAGAGAGAAAGAAATATATAGTGGGCGGAAATCATCATCATGATCCTTCACTCTCTCTCTCACTCTCTCTTTCTCTCTCCGACAGCATGCTCTTAAATAGTCTGGGTTTCTCTTCCATTCTTAGTTTCCATCTCTTTCTAAGACGCCCAAGGATGGAAGATCAATTTGGGGATATATTATCCTTTTTTTCTTCTTCTTAATAATTTTCTTTCATAATCAAACTTCAAATCAAATGTCATGATTTTTCTGAAGCATAAAAATAAAACATCTCAAATGATGCTTGTTGCCGTTTTCTATTTCCATTTTGATTATGGATTGTTGTTGTTTTCGTTGTGACTGTCAAAATTATGCCAAAGCAGCTAAATTGCTGCTTGATTTAGTATGAAAAATTGCATTCCGAAAAGTAAAGAACATTGGTGAATGTTGTTGTTGTTGTTGTTGAAAATTTGGGTCAATAGATCATCAACCAAATGATTCGGGGGCTTATTTTTCCCTGTGAAAGCTGATATTCGGGAAAACATTTATCGCTATCGCTATCGCATTGATTCCAATAATCAATATTTGGAACGAAAAGGGTTCATGAACAGGATCGAATTCTAATAAACAGCAGAAAACATCCCCTTGAATCTTATCATTTCCTATTTATTTGAAGATAGATTATCCTGAACACATAAATTGAACAGTACGATCATTTTTCTATTTGTTTCTGGTTGTTGTTGTTGCCAGACACCCGACTAGAAATCTTTTCGAGTTATGTAATAATATCAGTGTTTATAGCAGGGCTTCTCAAACTTTTTTCATCGCGACCCCCTTGTGATGAAATGCCATTTTTTTTTGAATGGCAGAAGTAGGGA
>JAOZJS010000679.1:0-22789 GCA_025882695.1 Amerodectes protonotaria
CTCTGGGAATTATATAATAACTTTATATAGGATATAATTGGTGATTGTTTCTATTTGTATTTATTTATTTATTATTAACATTATATCATTATTATCCAGGATCTTCCAGGATCCAGGATCTTTTGAACCAGAGGTTAGCAACGCGCGGTCGGCGGACGGCCCACCAAGCGCATAGGTCTACAGCTAAACAGGAGACGAAGCTATACTCCTCTCTCTCTCGCTCTGATTGGTTCATTGTGATGATTTGACCTGATGACAAGCTGCACTATAAGCACTATGGAAAGCGTACAGCTTTGACCAGTACAAGTCTGTGCATGTTTGACGCCTATAACAACCGTTCTCCACTTTGATTGGTTCATTGTGATGATTTGACCTGATGACAAGACACACTATAAGCACTATGGAAAGCGTACAGCTTTAACCAGTACAAGTCTGTGCATGTTTGACGCCTATAACAACCGTTCGCCCCTCTGATTGGTTCATGGTGATGATCTGACCTGATAACAAGACACACTATAAACAGCAGAAGAAGGTGTATTCCTCTCTCTGATTGGTCCACCAGTGATGATTTGCCCTGATGACCAGACACACTATAAGGAGGAGACAAAGCTGTATTTCTGTTCTCTTGCTAAGAGATGTCGTCGTTGGTCTACATTACTTTATGCTTGCGGCCCGCCAAAAAAATTTAAAAAAAATTTAAATATGCCCCTTGATTTCGAAAAGGTTGCTAACCGCTGCTTTTCATACGGTTGGAGATTCTCCTAGTTCTGTGGTCTCTCTCTGTGTGTGTCTCAATGTTTTCTAGTGAGGGTTCCATCTGGTTTGGATCAAAACAAAAATCCAGAACCTTGGCGCCCTGTACCAACTATCCCGTACTAATTGTAGCCGTAAAAATCATCATCATCATCATTCTGCGAATCGAATCTTTCCCCCAAGATAATTGTTAATCAATCAATGATGGAGAAAACGCCCGAGTTCGCAAAAAAGAATTATCGTCTCGTCTTAGCCGTCGTCGGCGGTGGTGTTCAAATGTTAATGGTTTTCCATTTTCCCGACGAAAAAAAAATAATCAATTTGTAATGCTTTTCGTAGTTGTGTTGCTATTATCAACCCTCATTCTGTATGTGAAACAACGCGCGCATCCAAAGCTCCAGGATCCTGGAACAAAATTAGCTGCTAATTGAGCTCCAGGATCCTGGATCGAAGACAAATTTGGTTCCGAAATGGCCCAAATGGTAGCCAGTGTATGCGTGTGTGTGTGTTCAGAATAATTGAAACAGTTTTATTGATTGTGAAACTTGAATGATTATAATCAAGAAAAATAAGAGAAGAAGAAAAAAATCAGAATCAAATAAAAGAGAGGGACAAAAAAATAGCAAGAAAGAAATAAAAAAGGATAAAACATTCAAAAAAAGAAAATTTCTACAACCAACACGCACACACATACACACGCCCATTAAACCAAAACGATTTGGTTTTGGCTGATATGTGTGTGAGTGTGGCTGTGTATGTGAATAATTTTTCGATTACAAAAAAAAAATAAAAGAGCTTCAAAGGGGCCTCCTCCTTTACGAAGGAAGTTTCCTGCCAGTTTCTTTGGTTTTTTCACATTTTTGTTTAAGTAAGCGCCAGCGGATTGGTTAATTGTTGTTGACTCAGATGTCAATGTAAGAAAAAAGGCCTGCCCTATAGTGTGAGGGCGTACGTTAAGACTACTATAAAGCGTGTATGTGTGTGAGAGAGGGAGAGAGCGAGCGAGATGAAAAGGGAAGGGTTAACAAAAATGATCAAGTTTTTGTGTGTGTCATTGAAACACTATAACTGAAATGTGGGGATACGTGTGCGTTGCTTTCGATTTTTGTGTGCTGTACACAGAGGATTGCCACCGAGGAAAAGAGGGAGAATCACAAATGAATTTTGAGAGTACATCCAAGATTTGGGCGAAAGTTTGGGGAACAAGGGAAAACCGAATAACCGAACGTAAGTTTTGTGGTTCTTCTGGTTCTCCGCTCAAGTTCCACTCGAATTAATGATGAACACGAAAGCGTCGGTGTTGTATGTTGAAGGGCCGCCATCCAATCATTGAGAATCATATATTTCCGGTTCGATTAACCGATATTGGATGGTGATGTGATGTGCGATGTGATGATCATCATTATGATAATTAGGCTCTGGCCGTTGGTCTTTGTTCTTTGAATGGAAATTCGCTGTTATTAAATTTGAAATGTCTTCGGTCATAAAACTTGGACAATGCTGGACTATATGGATGATGGCATTTAAGATGCATATAATGTTCTTCTGGTTGGCTGGTTGTGCAACCTGGGTCAACCGAAAAAAAAATGATTGTGGGAGAACGGAAAATAATAATCAGGATGAGAAAGTCTTCAACCAACAACAAATCAATAATTTCAACCCCCCTCCCGCCACACACACACACCCTTTCTGCGTCTCTCAAACAAGTCCTGGTCTGGGGTGTTGATAATCTTTTTATTTTCTCTTTTCTTTACCGGTTAAACACCAACCTCTGGCTGTCCGTTAAGGTGTGTCAACATAATAGCGTTTGTGTGTGAAAATCTGCAAGTGTCTGTATCGTGTATCTCTCTCTCTCTCGCACCCTCTCTAACTTTCGTTTCGTCGTTGGCCACCACGGACGTGTTATGCGGCGAAACAGCAAAAAAACCGTTTGACTTACCTGTCCTGACTACCTGGCTATTGTCTGTCTGCGTGTCTGTCTACTTTTCTCCTGTTTTCTTTCGGTTTTTTACGTGCTCGTGTGAATGAGGTGAAAAACAACCAAATAGGAAATACTGGTTGCTGGGATGTATGTATGTATGTGTGTACCTGCTGTATGCGCGCATACAGAAAACCTTTTATTTTTCTGTTGCACAACTGAGACGATGTATTAACCTGGGCTAGGGCTATTTCAAGGCGAGGTTGTTGGAAAAAAAGAAACCGAAAATGTGAAGAAAAAAACCATACAAATATTGAAATTATGAAACCCAAAGGTTGAGAGAGAATTTTCTCACATAACGTACACACGTTTGTGTCCAGACCTGGGATTGTTGTTTCCACTGTGTGTGCGTGTGTGACCTGACCTGTCCTATGGTTATTTAGCTAGAAACCAAAACGAGCAAAAAACTAGACATCCCAGGCCATATGTTGACGGCGTGATACTACCACTTGGACCTTGGAATCTTTCACAAATCTCGGTCACAAATGGCATCATAAATTATAAATTTAGGATTCGTTCGGAATGTGGATGTGTGGACCAGACCAGAGAGAGAGAGAAAAAACAAAATTGAGGAAATCACTTACCACATTCTTCACAGACATACATCTTGTTTCTACGTTCCTTGTAACCATATTCGTGTGCAATACCATGAACTTTTAATGTGTGCGATTCCAGGGAACATCTTTGCGTGAATGACTTGTCGCAAAGATTACAACGATATGGCCGAACACCTGTGTACAGAACCAAAGGGAGGGAGAGAGAGAGAAGTTTGTGAGAAAATTTTAGCGAAAAATACGTTGGTTCCTGTGTTGGCAAACGGGTGTGTGCGTGTGAATGTATGTATCCGAACGGAAGACTATGCTTGACCGTTGGGATGTTGAGGGTTAAACCCAAATGAGGATCCGCACACGTTAACCAACGGACATCAGATTCCTGTATCCACTGTCCTTGGCTGAGATTTGTGCGCGAATCCTAAATCTCTGTAAATGTTGTTTGGGGAATGTGCATGAACTTAGTTCTCACGTACCGGTGTGCGTGCGTGTGTGACGCTTCAAATCGAATGTATCATTGAATCCTTTACCACAAAATGTACATAAGTAACGTTTTATATCGGAATGGCATTTTAGATGGCGATTAAGTAAACGTGCCAATGTGAAACGTTTTCCACATATTGAACATTTCAGGGGATCATCCGGCGATGAGGATGCCATAGGGGATCCATAAGATGATGAACAAGATGAAGAGGAGGAGGATGCGGATTTTGGATTCTGATCAAATTTATATTGCTGATGATGTTCATTAGTATTCGATGTTTGTGATAGGAATGGATTCTTGATTCCATGGCCACCATTCACGAATTCCAATGAGGATATTAGATGTAATGGGATTCCTGCGATAAAAGAGAGTAGGGAACCAGAAGAATGCATACCAAAGTTATACTACTGTTTTACTACTACTCTCTCTCTCGCTTCCTCTCAGGGCAAAAGTGTACCTAGCCTTTGTGCGGTGGTTTGTACCGGAGGAAGATCATCGTTTGGAGAAGCGGCCGATGCGGACCCTGGAGAAACAGCAACCGCCGCTGCGGCAGCAGCTACGGCCGCGGCAGAAATCGCCGCAGGATAAAGACTGGATGCTGCGGTTGCCAATGCTTCCAATGGATTGTTGCCACCATTGGATTCACTTTCATTATTCGTTGTTGTTCCATGATTATGATTGCCACTACTTATATGGATTCTATTATTGGCCACAGAAGAAAGATTGTCAGCGCTGACAAGTGATTTGTTGTCTCCAAAACCTATCCCTGCGGCTGTACTCGGTGGTGATTGAAGATGGTGGGAATGATGATGATGCTGATGGTGGTGGTTGGCTTGTTGAATAACGGAAGATCGTTGTTGTTGCGAAGATGATGCTAGACAGGTGTACGAGACAACAACGAAAGGAAACTCGATTAATTAAACGTGAACATTTGTCGTTTGTCTGGAATGTCTTAAGGGAGAAAGGCTCAGAAAATCAAGTGTGAGAGGGAGAGTGTGCGATAGTGGTGACCAAGGTAGAAGACCAGTTTCAGACATTTTGATTTTTCTCCGATATAATTATAATACCTGGAGGATATAATTGTATGTGTGTGTTATATAAAAAAAAGCTCCCACCACAACCGCACCAAATATTCTCCCTCTCTCTCGCCTTGCGCCAGTAATTTTTTGAAATTTTCAAACCTGTTTTCGTTTTTTTTTTTCGTTAGATTTTTCCTTTTGCATAACGATGCGCCAATGATGATGATGCCAGCCGCGAAGCCTTTGACCAATTTCAATGCCAAGGGCTTCACGACGCATTTCATTATCATCATCTCACCAGCATCATAATACTCTCTCTCTCTCTCTCTGTCTCTCGCTTTCGCTAACATTGGCGCGTTCCCTCTCACTCACTCTCTCTCAAGCATTGTTTGTATCATTAAATAATTGATCGCGCAGCGGAGGTGGACTGGTTAGTTTACCTGTTGTAGACAGGCAACCAAAATGTATGATGTATGTGTGTGTGTATGCGTTCGTTTGTCTTGTTAGCATCCTAGACAATAAAGTACAAAATGGCGCGTCTAACTTTTTGAAATTAGCCAAGACAAAAAGGAAAGGAAAGGGAAAAGAAAAGGTAGACGGAAAAGAAGAAGAAAAAGAAAATCTTGTCGCCATACCTGTTTCGATTGCAGTAGTGGTTGCAGCCGTTGCCGTGTTAGATGATGACCGCCGTTGTTCAATGATTTGATTATTATTATTACCACCATTCTTGCCACTATTCAAACGATTTTGAAGATGTGAATGTTGGTGATGATGATGATGATGATGATGATGGTTATGCTGGTGGTGTTCATTGATGGACACCAAATTAAGTCTAGTCGTACAGTCTATGGCGCCTTGGCTATTGACGCTTTTAATACTTAGATTGCTGGGCGATGATGGTGGTGCAACTGGATTCAAAGAATAAGAAGACAACGGTGCATGAATGGCATTGGCATTGTTATTTATACTGCTGCTACTGCTGTTGTTGTTCAACGACAAGGATTGCGGGGATGAACAAGAAGATGATGAGGTACACGAGGATGAAAATGTAGACGATGATGATGAGGAAGAAGATGAAGAGGATCCTGGATAAGAGAAAGAGAGAAAAGGAGAGAGAAAAAAATTTCGACAGTTAACGAAATGAATTTTGGAAATCGAAGAAATTTCAGATTAGTCATTCGAAAAAGAATTTTGAATATAATATTGCATTGGATTGAACGATATTATACACTACAGCTATTGCCATTGGCACCTGTCATACAATCTACACAACAGCAATCATCCACCTTTGCTGTGGTACACTATCCTCAAACCACTTGTTGCCATTGTCATTGGAAACTTAATAATAATAATAATAATAATAACAATAATAATGATGCTAGACAATGGAATGCAATGAAACGGTACCCTCCCCCCGTGTCTCCCCAGCAGACACTGGTGGAAAGCTTGCGCAACCATGCACACGAAGCGCGCACACGCATCACAGGTGAATACAGGTATGTGTACGAGTGTGTTGCCTGCTTACCTTTGATATCGAAATCGCTTTCACTAGCAGCAGAGTGATAGCTCAACGGTGATGATAATCCAGAAGAACCAGAACCATACAGACAAGGATGACTCAACACAGATGATGATGAGGATTGAGAATAGCTAGATGAATTATCCGAATGATGATTATGATGATTGGATTTATGATGATGATGGTGATGGTGATTTACTGAGGTCAATGTTAAATCCACTGCTTCATCAATACTTGGTGTTCGAATCGTTTGGTTGGACGAGGTTTGCTGTTGGTTGTTTGGTCGTTTTTGTGGTTGTGGTTGTTGTTGAGTATTCTTCAAATTCAGCGCACCAATCTGATCCACTTGGTTGAACTGGACCAAAGTGGATGCTGTAGGACTGACCGGATTGTTCGGATTCGATGATTGATGTGGCTTTACCGATAGATTCTCCGGTACAATATCATCGGGACTTGGCGGCGGTGTCACCGGTGACCATCCGGATTTCTGTTGTTGATATTTTTGTTGAAGATGTTTTCGAATCAAGAAGGCTTTCGGCATCTTGAATTCAGTCGGGTTCGTCAAGGGAGCAGATCGAAATAAGAATATTCTTGAAGAATCACGATTCAGAAACAGAATTAACCTGTCACAATCGTTGAGGAAGGTCGTTTTTGACAACTGTCACAAGCGCAACAATATGCAAAGTGGATCCGCGCTTAGATTCAAAGTTTCACTGATTTTCAATCTTAGCGAATACACACATGTGGTGGTCGCGGAGATGGTTGGCTGGAAGCTATGCAAAAAAAGTTACCTCATACCACTCTGGAAGCTGGCAACCGAATGACTGAGATTTTCGAGAAAAACGTTGGTCGTAGTCGTCGTCTTCGGCGTTGATGATGGTGTGTAACCAGTGTAGTGTGTGTATGTGAAAGTATGAACACGGAGTGTGTGCGCGCGCGAATACCCACCGTTCTCGAACCGAAACACCGAACGTAAAAAAATTGTAATATCAAACCAACGCACATACAGAGAGACAAGAACCACGGTGTTGTGCCGCGAGTTATTTTGTCGATCTTGTCGTCGTCGTTGGAATAAAAGTAAAAAAACGTAAAAAACTTTCACTGTTAGTTAGTCTCTTTTTTTTGGTGTCCAAATCAACAAAGAATACACAAGTGTGTGTATGTATGGTGGTGTTGATCATCAATACTTGTTGTTGTTGTTGCCGTAGTGTTAGTGCATGTCTGCACAACTATATACGAGATGTATGCTAACCTCGTATAAGCTAACAACAAAAACAACCCAAAGAAGAACTGGAGAAAGTATCCTCCAGCCAATAGTACCAGCATCATTGGAGTATTGTCGTTACACAATGTGCGCCAAACATATACATACAGAAACATACCTTCAAAGCACAGCTAGCTATAGCTAGCGCGCGAGGCACCATACCATCATAATTCTTCTTCTCTTGCTGGATATTCAATCCAATCCAATCACACACACAATCCTAAACGGCCACAGATTGAGTGATAGTTGGCGTGTGTGTGTAAGTGTAAGTGTGTGGGTAAGAAAGGGAATTGAAACGCACACACACTTGTAGAGCTTCTTCGGCTTTCCAACGAAAAAAAATGAAATGAAATGAAATAATAATTTTGGACATAAGATTGGTGCACAAAATGATTGGACAGGGCGTCAAAGAATCCATGGAAGCCAACAAACAACACAAACACAATTACAAAGGGACGAGACGAAGAAAAAGAAGAAGAATAAGAAGATGGAATGAAAACGAATAAAAAAAGCTTCGAAAAAAAAATTAAAATTCGAAATTCCAGAATTCGAAGCCAAAAACTGACACAAACTGTCATGCGCACATCGAACGTTCGAACGAAACTCCTCTGCCCGCCTGGGAACCCTTTGACTGCTGCTGCCAAGAATGTTACGTAAAACGGAGCTTACTCTTCTTCTTGATGATTATGTAACCTTCGGTGTACACCATCAAACTTAACATTACCTTTACCTTTACCTTTACCTTTACCTGTTTACCTGGAAAGCCTGTTATACATTTGCATCTCTCCCTCTCTCCCCTGAGCTCGTTCAAGCGCGTTCTTGCGTTCAGGTTGGTTTCAGACTCGTTTTCCTCTTTGTTTCTGTGTTCGCTTAACATGTTAGGTAATCACCATCATCATCATCATCATCATTGTAATGATGAACACAACGCGCAACAACTAGGTGGGTAGGTAGGTAGGTTTTGTTAACAGCACATCTCCAGGTAAGCCAGGTAGGTCACTAAACCCAGATATCGACATCATCATCAGCAGCAGCAGCAATATTTATCAATTGTAAGCATCTCGCCTCGCTTTTCTTTTCTTCTTTTCTCTTCTCTTCTCTCCTCTCGTTTTGCATCTGTGTACCTGAGGCCTGTTACCTGTTGTGTGTGCGTGTCTGTGCACTTGTTGCTCAGTTGGCGGGTTGGGGGATGAGTGCGAGTGTGTGTGTGTATGATAATATTATGGCAGCGACAGCAATCTCTGTGTAAAAAAAAAATTACACTCTCGCTCTCGATGTTGCCGCCCCTTGCTCCCCCCATTTTGATTCCGTACCTTGCCCCCACTGCTTGCATCATCGTTGTACCTGTTGCTGGGACTTGTAGGGATGATGTGGGGTCTTGTGCGCGGGGGCACGGTCTTCTATTTTTCCATCATTTAGTTTACCTTGTCCGGTGTGTGTGTGTGTTTCGAAGGAAAATCGAAGGAAGATGATGATGATGATGATGATGAAAATTATTGCGCAAAAACCTGCTCGACTACTATTGTGTGTGAATGTGTGGTTCGTTTCTTAATTCTATTGCTGTTGTTGCTGTTGCTGTTGCTTTAACAACAACAACAACATTCTTCATTCCAAGATGGTTGATTGCCGAAGAAGAAGAAGAAGCAGAAAAAAAATATTCTCATCATTATTCTTGTGGCCATCGTTTTTTTTTATTATTATCATCATCATTCCATTATCTTCAGGTTTAGAGAAAGAGAGAGACGGCCGGGCAAGCAAGAATAAAAAATGCTTCGAAAAAGAAGCATACAGTGAGGTTCCACCGCATGAATTTAAGCTTCGAAATCGAAGCATAAGAAGAGGTTGGCTGGCGCGCACAGAGTCCACATACATACTCTCACTTTCTTTTTGCTCCGCGTCTTTTTGCTATTCTTTTTAGCAACATAAAAAAAATTAGAAAAAAAACCATTTTCATTCTTGACCTTGATCGCGGACTTTGTCGTCTTCTCCATCTTCTTCTTATTCTTGGCCAGCGCGTGTAATTGGCTGGTGAGCATCATCCATGGCTACCCAACAACAGCAACCAGGGTTTTAGCATCGAACATTGGCGACGCATTCAATAACCGCGAGCGAGCGAGAGAATAACCTATCCTAACCTTACAGTTCTCTGATGGGGTAATCATCATCATCAGCAGCAGCAGCATTTTGAGCACCGGTGGTTGGGATGCCACTTTTGGATTTTTTTTATCGGTCGGATTGGCCATAAAAAAGTATATTTCCCAAACATGACCGATCGGTAGATTGGTGTGCGTCTTGAAAGTATTATTGAACCTAGCCTAAAAGGTTTATGTGCAAGCCAACCTAATCTGCACCCGCGCACCAAAATGAGATCGAAAGTCGTCGTCACACACCAAAGGAACCCTAAGGGTTTATTTTTTGTTGACGATATTTACGATTACGATTAACGTGTCGGGTTGTATAAGAGCCCTAGCTAGGGTCCTAGGGTCCCGGAACTTGCGTAAAATAAAAAAACTGCTTGCTTGCTTGCTTGCTTGATTGTTGTCCAACACAACCTGACGACCATCTGTTTGCTTGCTTCATTCACAAGGTTCACCCGTAAGACTGGTCATCAAGAAGGCAGCGGCCCCAGAAGACGTTACGTTACGTTAGGTTAGGCCAACTATTACACACCATTCGGATGACCAAGATTCGAGCGGACCCAGGCAGAGTGGGAGAGCGAGGGGAAGAGTGAGATCTTACCGCACGGTGTGTTAGTGTGTGAGTGTGTGAGAGGTGGCCGGCCATCATCCAATAAACCAGGCCATAAACTTTCTCGACGATGACCTAGTGCCGACCGATGACCAGTGGCCTAGTAAACGCGTGATAGCGCTAGCGCTAGTGGAACCGTTTCGATTTCAGTTATATGTAGTGTGTGTGTAGTGTGTGTGTGTGTTTTACCCTAATACCCGACACGCTAACCCTTAACCGGGTCAAGCAAGCAACCGGTGGCTGCAGCAGGCCAGCCGGCTTTCTCCGAAGAAGAACGGAAAACCAACCGAAGAAACCACGATTGAAGATGAAGAAGAAGAAAGTTTTTTTTTTCGAAAAAAAAAAGAAAAAATAGTCTGGACAATCAATTTTGAAAGCTGAAGCTTCTTCTTGTTCTTCTCGTTCGTAAATGTACGAAGTGCTTCTTGGTCGAGAGAGAGAGGGTGAGAAAGATGGATGGATGGATGGAGAGGTTAGGATATGTTTGGTTTCCTTTTGGTGTGTGTGTGTATGCGTGGATAATAAATTGGAAAATCTCACCACCACCATCACCAGTAATACTGTTGGTGGCAAATCTGGTTTCCCACAGACACAATTTGCTTGATTAACCCTCCCGAAAAAGAAAATAAGTATTGGATTGGATTCTCCATTCTTTCGTCGGTCATAGTTCATGGTTCTTCTTCGTCTTCAGCTTCTTCTAATTCTTCATCGTCTTCATCGTCTTCTTCTGGTGGACGACCATGAAGATGAGGCGACCAAAGTGTTTAATGCAGATGTTTTGCAGAATTTCATCAATTTTGGCTTTCAGGCCAGCAATTCAGCAAGGCAGAATGGTGGTCATTTTTGATTTTGATTTTGATTTTTTTGGTATTAATTGGCCGACGACCAGAGAGCGAGAGAGAGAGCGAGGATCGAAAGGTAATTAACAGAATTATCATTGTCATTATTGTTATATCATGGAATTCGTCGCGCGCGAGAGAGCAGATTGCGCTCATCTTGGCTTCTTGATTGAAAGCTCTTAGCCAGCGTTTAGCAGATGTGATTCGTTCGTTTTCGAAGCTTCTTACATGTCTTACAATTCCATAGAATTGCGGCCATTTTAAGCTGACAACAACAACAATTAGAATTCGAATATCTTCAGCTTCTGCTGGTGGTCACTTAATGGCGATAGGTACTCGAGTACAAAGTAAGGAGGCACCTCTTTGCCGTCCAGGTTTAATTAAGATCACAAAACATCTCTTGTTCATCGTCTCTCCTTAATGAATCCTACCTGGGACACACACACACGCGGCAAGCATTGGACCGTGATGGTGTTCCAAGGGGCCCAACTTAATTACAGAATCACGTCCAATCATCATCATCTTCGGGACTACCGCTAAAAAAATGTTCGATTTTTCCGAAAAATTCCAAATCGAATTCAACAATCCTTCGAATTCGAAGATTTTTTTTGCCACACACACACCACCACCACCACCACCAACACGAATATTCAATCATTTTGTCCTGGTGATTATCACACATTGGCACATGTTTGTGTTGTGTGTGGCCATTGTCAAAAAAATAATAATACTAATAATAATCATCATCAAAATCACAATAATGACAGGTAATATTTTTTTTCTACCTGGCAATGTTTTTTCCACGAATATAATATCATTACATAATAATAATAATAATGATGATTCGTGAACGCAACAGCACCAGCGTGCAAGGTGCGCGCAACCACATCACTCCCTCTCACCGTATAGCCGTAGATATTATATTTGGAAAGGTGATTGTTCTGTTAACCTTCAAATAACAAACAAACTTGTGCGAGAGAGCGCATGCGCTCGCGCGTACAATCCAACCTCACGTGTGCAAGTGTAAGTGTAAGATATTCTTGCCTAAAGCCCCGCCCTAAGCCCCTCCCCGACCCACCCGCAACCAACAGGTATATCTGTTATATAACAATAATAATGATGATGATGATGATGATGATGAAGATCAGGTTGGCTTATAATACCAACAACAGGTTGGATAACAGCAGCCGGGGAGCCGAAAATGAAATCAAGCATCACAATGTATTTGATGGTGGTGGTGTCTTATTATTATTATTATCATCATCATTGTTATTAGCGATAGCTGGCCACCACCGTGTGTAGCACAACACACCGTGATGATGCTCCAACCACCCCCGTGAGGATGGACACGATGGCGGTGGTTAGGTTGAACCGAGCCGAGAAGGAAACCGAGACGAGTGCGAGAGAGCGAGCGGGCGAAACCGTGCGCAGTTTAGCTGTACAATTTCACTTTTACCTGCTCGACTATCTCCATCACTTGTTGATCATCATCATCATCCTTGTTGTTGTTCTCCGCTTGGTCCCTGTGACCAACCACGACATCGAGATAGAACAAGATAGAGCGGGACAGCGGTGGAGAGTGAGACAGGAATGTTGGCTTTATAATAATAATAAAATATTTAGCGAGCGAGCGAAAAAAAAACGTACGCCCAAATGATGCTACAAGCGTGCAAGGTATTTCGATTTGATGGATGGATGGATGCAAACTGTAGCGTGTAGTGTGTGGTGTAGTTTAGTTTAGTTCAGTTTTTTGCTGTTGTTTCTTTTGATTATGATGATTATTATTATACAGAAGATCAAGCAGGTAGGAATTGCAAGCGGCGTTGTGCTACACCGACACCAACAGCAACAACAGCAACAGGAGAGGATAACAACAGGTTCAAGTTTAATGTGTGTTTGAATCGTCTAGGTTCAAGTACGACCACTTTTTACAAATATCCAAATGTTTATTATTGGCAAGGTTAGGATAGGTAAACCTGAACCGAAACGAAACGAAACGAATGATGATTGGTCCACTCTCGCTCTCTCCGTGTGTGATTGTGTTTGTTTCATCCAATCCAAAGTCTCGGTTCAATGAGAGAGAGAGAGAGATGGTCCCGCGATGTTATGCAATCAGCGTGATGTACAGGTTGGCCAGATGTGGAATCACTTTTTTGCCCCCACCACGGTGTCGTGGCCGGCCAAGAAAACGAAAACCAGATCAATTCCAATGTTCAGAGATTTCGGATCTCGGACTTTAGGACAAAGTGAGAGAGATTGTTATTACCTAACCTAACTTTCCCCGCAAGGTTCCCTGATATTATTATATCCATCACCATTCATCCATGGTAGTATCAGGTTAAGTTGTGTAGTGTATCTACCTGCTGCTGCTGCCGCTGGCCACCATGGCTACTTGTTGCATGCATGCATTTAGGGTTGTCATTGTACGCGGCTGGTTACCTGAGAGCAAGAGAGAGAGAGAGAAAGATGCTGCGCATGGCTAACCATCTAAGATATTCTTTAATCTCTCTACCTGTCTTCTTCTTATTATTATTATTATCATTATTATCGTTGCCATGAAATTCTGGTGCCATCAAACTAATTCAAGGTGACCAACTGTGCACCGATCTCTCTCTCTCTCTCTCGCTCGCTTTCTTTAGTTCTTCGTCGAGGTTTTTTTTCTTGGAATTGCGGCGTGGATAATGTTAATGATATCATCATTGTTGGACGATCATTGCCAAAACCTGGATAATTAACCCAAAACATTGGCGGCATCTGGACACGATCTTCCACGATCTTGGCTTTCGAAGTTTTCTCGTGTTCGAAGTTCGCGGGTGACAGAAAAGTGACGAACGAATCTGTCGGACGACTCTCGCCATGGCATTTTGCCTAGATACGGTTTTTGGCTAGGAATCTTCGGCGGTGGTGACCAGGGGTAGAAAGTGATGATGATGATGAGAAAAACGATTCGCATCGGAATTTTCAAAGACATCGTGTTTTTTTTTCGTTTCTTCTTCTTCTTGGATTTCATTTTCGAAAACCATGGTTGAACCTGTTCTTCAAGTTCATGATCAACAACCGAAAAAACCGGTGTGCGTGTGTAGACATCGACGACCACGACCATCAACACCACAACAGCAACAGCAACTTTTGCTTGCTTGCTTGCTGTTGGGATTTAGCCGGAACAATGGAAAGTGGACGGCCGGACTCTCACTCTCTTGCTTGCTGTGTGTGATTCCAACATTCTTGGCAAACACATTGCGCAACGATGGCGCCAAAGCGATTTCTTTTTTTTCGAATTGTACATTCTTTTCATTGTTTCGTTTCGTTTAAGGTTTTAAAAGTTTTAATTCCCAGACAATGGACGACGCGACGCGATCGAGAATCGCGGCTGAGAAGCCCATTGGCTGAGAAGAGGCAACGTTAGCCAGCCAGGAGAGAGTTGATCCTCACCACCATCAGCGAATCACATTGTGGCTGGGGGTATGCGATTTCCACCAACAACAAAAAGTTGTTACAACACGATCAATATACGACACAAAACGCGAGTTGAAGGTCGGATGCAAAAAAGTTGTCCAGCAACCTGCGCCAGGGATGGATGGATAATTTATGTATGTTGGGAGACAAAAGAAACAAAGAATAATATTACTGGAAAACCGTATACTGCTTGCTAACTACTAGAACGACGTTGGACCAAAAATCCAAATTACAGGTAATAATAATACAGGTAGCCAGCCAGCCAAACACAATGGGCAACCAATCACAAACAAAGCAAGAGAGAGAGAGACGATAATCTCAAACTCTATTGGTGGTGGCGATTGATGAAAACAATGGACACGGCGTGAAACCATCAACCACCGCCACCACCATCATCGCAGCTAATGGATGACGCCTGGAACACTTGAAACCACTGAAACTGGTAAATTATTATTAGTGGTAAATTGGTTAGTTGGCTGGTTGGTTGGTTGGCGAGGTTGATTGATTGAAATCAAGGTTAAGGATACTGGTGGATATTGGATATTGGACACCTCTTTGTTTGTTTGAATCAATTGAATCTTTATGAAAAGAAAGAAATGGATGTAGCAAATGGTCGATGATGATTGGTCGACTTGAAATGGAGGCTCTCTCTCGCCAGCCATCATCTTGTCTTGTTATGATCATCATCACCACGATCATCATCTTCATGTCTTTTGTCTTGGATGAAATCCAATAGAAAGAAGCTAAAAAACGATCCAGACGCTTTATGGCCACTTTGTGTGTTTGTGTGTGTGTCTGGGCAACGTTTTTTCCTTGAAACAAATTTCGTTTTTGCTTCGTTTTTTGTTTTTCAAGCGAAAAATGATTGCCTGAATTTCTTGTAACACCACCACCAACAACAAGGGGGTTACTTTTTGACGGATCAATACCAACCATGTGAATCACACACAAAAATATTCGAATTCGAATAGTTTGTCGGACAGACATAAGTGGCCAATATTGATCAATTCACGCCCCGCCCACACACGCCCACCCCATAATGTCCATTCTTATTTCCATTCCCTGAAAACGGTCTACCCGAAGAATAAGACGAAGCTATGTTTTGTCCAACAAGAATATTGTTGTTGTTTCGATTGTTCATCAGAGGATCGTCGTCCACTGAATGTCCATTTCTATGTCCACAAAGCCTTTTCGAAACGTTTCAGGACAATGTGGCTCCTAACCTGCTTACCATGCAAATTGATTGATTGACACATGCTGCTTAACATTCTTGTTGTTGTTGTTATGATGATTATGATCATCATCATCATTGTTGTCGTTGTCCAGAGAGTGGTGGACAAGACACATATATTATGATTATAATAGCAATAATATTCTTAGCTATCCTAGCCTTATCCTTCTTTTTTTTCTCGGCATGTTTTAGGTTGGATTTTCTTTTCTTTGTGTTCGATTGTTGTTCAAACATGTTCCTCTTGTTAAGACTTTTCGTTTAGTTTTTCGGTTAAACCGATCGATTGCTACCAACATTTTGTGCGTGTGTGTGCACAACGGATTTTCCCCTCCCGAAGTTATATCGCGAAGAAGAAAAACGTTACAAAGCGTTAATGTTTGTTATTACACACAAACACATTTAAGGCACACAAGGGTTAAATTATTGGGCAATACCGACCGATCGACCGCCCCTCCCTTCCCACCATCGTCAATGGCTCATTATAGTGCGTTATTGATTTAACGCAAGGAGTGGGAAGACACACACAAGCAGAGAGAGAGAGAGATAACGTGTATGCGAGCAAGCGCGATTGATCCTCCTCTCTGGCCTTGCCCCCGCCCACCTCTCCCCCACACATACACACATCTCAAATCCCCCATTCACAAACGTCTTAACCCTTTTGAAGAAACAACGTTAATGTGTCGAAGAGAATCGTTTCGGTAAATGGTACTTGTACTACTGTTGGTGGACTTTGGAAGCTTTTTGTGTGTGGACAAGGTTTGAATTCATGGTAAATCGTTAATCGACTTTTGAAGGTCACCATTGACCATTGGCGTGCGTGTGTGAGAAAGTGTTTTCAACAAAGCTAATAATCTTAATTTAGAGCCAATGTAAATGAATACCGATAACTGTTGTTGTTGTTGTTGTGCATGTTGCTAATTACCATTTGACCATTGTCCTTGTGATTATCATTTGGACATGCCACCGAAACCGTATGGACGATCGATCGTCCAATGGAAAAATGGGAAAATTGAAATTGAAAACAAACGAAAGTCTTCGAAAGCTTTGTCTTTGAAAAAGCTTCGAAAAGAAGAAAATCGTCCCGATCCCCTCTCGACCGACCACAACAGACGAAATACTAGGAATGCAACTTAAGAGATTTACTAATAATAATGTTTTTTCCACCGAAATAACAGAAGTCAAGTTACAACCAACCAGGGGCCAAACTACCGCAAGCTGGGACCCGAAGACCTGAACGCTCGCTAAGCTTGCTTAGATTTTTCAAATTGCAGCGCGCCGCACTGTGCAGTGTCTAATTTTGCTTTCACTTTTTTTATGGCTGCAGTAGTGCTCAACCAAATGCCACTTCATCAGCCACTTGTATGGCTTTTATCAATTTTCAAACTTGTTGCTCTTTGTAAAAGCGATGCTGATTGTTGTATCGATAGTATCATTTAGTCATGTTTTTTCCGCTTCCCGTACGTCATCTTTGGACAGCACCTTCAACCATTGGATTCAACAAGTGGCAATCGTTGACATTTGCTACATAATTATTTTTTTGCTGTTGCTTTTTGATTTGAATTTGCTACATTTTTTTAAAACAAAAAAAAAATTAAACGCGCGCGCGCAAGGTTGGCCGCCTCTGTAATGTTACTATGGGGATTTTCGATGGCGTTCAGCCAAGAACGAAAAAAAAAACAGCAAAATTAGGTTAGTGTGTGAAATCTGCAACTCTGAACTAAACAACAGCTAAAGCTGACGGCTAACGGCGATTATGTTGGCGGTGGTGGTGGCGGCGGCGACGACGACGACCACGGGGTAATCATAGGGGTCTAGATAGGGTAGGGTAAATCAAGAAAAAAAAGCAACTTGCAGGATCGTTTCTGAAAATCTGACACAAACACACAAACACGTGAAGATAAAAGACATCCGTCGTGAAGAAACACACCAAACACAAACATATGAACTAGATCCTGAAGTGGCCAAAGGAGAGAGCGAGCGAGACCTACTTTCGATTTCGGATTTCTTCTTCTTCTTCTTCGACGATTCGATTCGATTTAGGATTGGTCGTCGAGATTGTAGGTGTGAAAGGAAGAAGACGATCATCGTCGGTCCCTGATCGGTGATTTTACAAACACTCTTTTTTTTGCTAGTCTCAAATGCCAGGGCAATTTTCGCTGGGGCCCATCCTTCAAGAGGAAGGCCTAAATGGTCATCTTGGGTGCACCATCATCATTATACAATCGGTTATGTGAAATCGGTTGTTGTGCCATTTTAGGGTAATAGGCCAGTTTGTCCATTCTCGGTGGTCGTAAAATATAACCCACATATGCAACCTTTCCAACAACTGGAAGACCTTCTTTATTACCCTCTCTCACTCTCATTTTCATTGTGGAAAAAATATCATGGTATCATAATATCAGCTAGAGTTTCCTCTCTCGTTTACAGATTTCAAATCAGATTTTCAGTTTTATTTTCAAAACGAAAAGAAACGAAACGAAAAAAAAGTGAATGGCACATTTAGCCCACCATAATAAAATGGACACCAAAACAAAAAAACGATCAATAAAATCAATCAATAAATTCAAAAACAACATTTGAAAACATAATATTTTTGAAAGAAATAAAAAAAATTCTCAAAAATATTGATTGTTGGAAGACAAGTGTATCAATTTTTTTTCGGCTGTTCCGCTGGTTTTTGTACAAAATTGGCTACACAGTAGCAATAGCAAGCATGCACATGCTAGAGAAGGACAAAATCTTCGGACGATACAATTTCTTGCAAATTACCATGCGAATCAACAAGTCTGTATTGCATTTGTAGTATTCTATCAAGTCTTGGTGATGGTGTTCCAGTGTTGCTGTTGCTGTTGGCGGTCGATCCAAATTCGAATCGATTATTGTCCAATGAAAATACTGGATAGCCACCAGTTTTATACGAATAATCCAACATTTGTTTCGATAGCGTTAAAAATTCATCATATTCATTTTTGTTTTTCAAATAGAAACCAATCGTACAGCTTGGATCGATCGAATGCAATGATACACGTCTGGTTGATTGACAATGATAACTGTCCAATGAAAAATTTGCTCTCGTACGAACATCGATGCTTTTTTGGCAATAATGTGGATCAATAGCCAAAAGTTTTTCCTCTTGAAATCCAACAAAATACAATGAATGTCTTGGTTTACCACCGATTACACCCAAACAAAACGGCATGGACAGGATTTGTTTTAAATATGGACCATAGAACATGTTGAATTGATCGGCGCCTAATCTTACTGGAACCAACAGGATAATGCTACGCCATTCAGGTGGATGATCCGTAATGGAAGGAGTGGAGGTGCACAAATCAATCACATCCTGGAGATAAACTAAAACAGGTCGGACAACAAATTGATTAAAAACACGTGCTGAACGGTAAACTTCTATGATTCCTACCAGTACAATCTTGAGCAATATAACAGCAAATATTGTTCAAAATTTTATAATCATCGGAGGCAGTTTTAAGTAAACGTTTGAAAATGACCGAAATTGAAGCCGGACCGAACCAATCACCCGGATTTTTACCATATCTTTTTCCCATTCGTACTATTTCATGTATGGAGAATGGACTGATTTTACTGTCCGGTATATCGGCAAACCATTTGACAATCATTCTATGGACAGGATCATCTTGGCCTTCCCATCTCCAATGTCTGCCAAGAAAATGCGTTAATAAAGCTTGAGCAAAAATCATTTGGCCAGAACGTATCATACATCCCCAACCGTTGTCGGTGGTGATTTTTGTGTTTAGAATCGGTGGGAAATCTTTTCGATACGTAAACCATATCCTGCTAAGATAATCTTTTTTGAACTTTTCATATGCATACAGATTTGATGTTTGCTCATCCGACCAATTGACCGAATCGGACATTTTACTATGATAAAGTTGTCCTAGCAAACAAATTGGCGTATCAAAATTGAATTTATTCCGAAAACGATGATTAAATTCTGGATCATCACAAGAAAAAGGTTTTGTTTAGAATCAAACGAAAAAAAACCAAAGATATTTACCGTATTTGAAAGTATTCCACATGGAATAGAATGCCGATCCGTTTGATGGTGGAGAATAATCATCCGAATGATCGTCTGAGGTCGATGATGATGGTTGCTGAATAACCATTGAACGGTCGATCGATTCCCAAGACCTTCGTTGAGAATTTTGCGACCTTCTTAGTGGTTTTAGGTGATGATTAGCATGTCCATATCTTGATTTATTATTGTTATCATTTTGTAAATTTTGCCCTAAACCATGTCTTGATGAGTCAGGCGTTGCTTTCGTTGCCATTCTCAATTCATGGACAATGTGAAAAATAAAATTTCACAAAATTCCAGGCCAAGAATAAATTAAAAATCAGGGAATAAAGATAAATTATTCATTGTGACGCATCGTAGTTTCATTTTGTTCCATAACAAAGAAAAAATATGTAAACATAAAGCACTAGTTCGATAGTCGATGTATCGATGTATCGATTGTTGCTCCAGCGTGTATTATTGTTAGCGGTGATTTGCTGACAATTCTTTGCTGTTTATTCATGCAATTTTCGGTCCAAAGCTTGGACAAATTCATTTCATTTATATTGATTTATATTAAAAATAAAACATGGCTCCTGGGCCAATCACTACTGTGATTCAGGTGACCAATGTGGCTCCAGTGGTCACCAACGAACAATTGCGAAGTTTGTTCACCAACATTGGCACCATCCGAGAATTTGTTGTTTATCCAACCAAGTAAGTATTTATTTATTTTTTGTCAAAATATTTACATTTTGCCTAAATCATGTTTATTTTAATTCATCAATCAATTAGTGATCCATCTCAACAAGTTTCTCGTGTTTGTTATGTACGATTCATTGATCCCATGAATGTTGGTGTTGCACAACATTTAACCAACACCGTTTTCATTGATCGATCCATATTGGTTCAGCCGGTTATTGATAATAAAATACCAGATGAAGCAATGGCCATGAAATTGGCCAATGAAGGTCATTCACAAAATAGCAGTAATAGTGGTGTTGTTTCGCAGGTAAGTTTCATGAAAAGAATTCTTATGGAAAATAATCAATTCTCAAATAATAAATTCTTTTGTTGGAACAGATTGAAACAGTAAATGGCGCACAATCTTTGACCACCATTGATCCAAGATTGGATGCTCTTGGTTTACCTCAATATCCAGCTTTATCGCCAAGTTTGGATCCAGCTAAAATCGAAGAAATCAGACGAACCATTGTTGTTTCCAATTTTAACAGACTGGTATGTCCATTTTTGTTGTTTCTAATTTTGTTCGATCCATCCAATTCATGATTTTTCCGGAAATTTCAGACAACACCAGAACAATTACTGGATTTTTTCAATCAGTTTGGTGAAGTAAAATATCTGCGTATGACCATGGAAGAATCGGCCATGATTGAATATACAGATCAATCATCTGTGGCTAATGCATTGCAAAATACTGGCATTACATTCAATGGATGTCAATTGAATATTGCCCATTCTAGTACAAGTATTCTCAAGCCAGTATATAAAATAAATGGTAAAACTTGTTGATTTAATCAAATATAAAAATGAGTAATTTTTGTTTTCAATAATCCAGTTGATCCAGTCAAGATTTTGAACCAACTACCAGCAGTGGCGGCAGCACCGATTGCCAAAGATGTCAGAAGACGATCCAGGTCACGCTCATATCGGCGAAGCAGATCGCCCAGTACTCGTAGAAAAAGATCCAGAACACCGCCAAGACGATCACGTGAACGGAGACGTTCGATTTCTGGTTCACGGTCACCGGTGATGCGCCGGAAAAGATCCAGATCCAAGGAAAGGATTCGATCACCATATGTTAGCCGGCGTCGTTCAAGAGAACGGTCATTTTCAAGAGAAAGACGTAGCCGAAGAGATCGTTCCAGGGAACGGGATCGAAATCGTCGCCGATCCAGTCGAGATAGGAGTATGGAAAGGATCCGACTCTATGAAAGGGATAGAGAAAGAGATAGAGATCGTGATAGAAAGCGTAGAGATCGTAGCAGAGAAAAAGATTATGATCGAGCTTTGAGAGAACGTTCCAAAGAACGGATTCGGGAACGAAAACGAGAACGTAGTCGTTCACGTGAATCCGATCGTAAAGACAAGCACAGAAGCAGTAGACATAATATTAAGGATGTCTTGATCGAACGGCATGTTCGGTCGCGTTCAAGATCTTCGGAGATTAAATTGAAACTAACCAAATCACCACCACCGCAAGCACACAACAATAATAATAGTAACAATGATAATGATAATAATAATAATAATGATGGTAAAAACAAAGAAAAAGAATCACTTTCGGACATCAACAACGATAGCAATGATGGCGACCTAATGGACATGGATATCGATGGTTTGGATAGTAATAGTGGTGGCAGTATTCAATTGAAAAAATCCACAATGATTATGGCCGATGTGGCCGATAACGATGCAAGCCTGAAAAGTGATGAGCATAGTTCGTCGCAAAAATCTCTTAGTCCTGCACCACCACCAGGGGTGACGATTACCACCAGCGCGACAACGTTGCTACCGCCGGCAGAATCCCCCCATAAATCATCATCCACATCCACACATCATCGTTCATCATCCAGACATAAGCACCATAAACATCAGAGGAAAATTCCATTAAGTCGAGATTTTGATTCGGATGAATGAGAAGAAGAAAAGAAGAGAAGGGGGATGCACGGATATCCGGTTTTGGTGGTCATTTCCTGGGCTGGAAAACGAACGAACGAGAACAAAAAATTGTAGTTTTAAATTTTTTTTTTCGAATAATCAATATCGGATTTTGTCAAATATACAAATTTATTATAATTATAATTATAACTAGCCTACCCGGCGCGCTTCGCTGCGCTCGCGCTTGGACAGGCTAGTATTTTTTTGTTTAGTTCATGCTCAGCTGTTG
>JAOZJS010000680.1:0-22759 GCA_025882695.1 Amerodectes protonotaria
AAGGGGTCATTTTGACCAATTCAAATTTTCAAGAATCCTTAATCAACATGCTAAGAGCTGATTGTGAATCAAAATTTCCACTTTTCAAAACAACTTTACCGGCATTCTTACCGATGGCACATTTGTTCGGCTATATGATCAATTTGGGAATGTTTCTTTCGGATGGTAAGCTCGGATTCTCATCACCGATGACAATGTTGAGTGCATCCCCGGCCCATATGCCTAAACAACCAGGGGATATTGAGTTGATTAGGCCAAGTTTCATGCCTACAGTACCGTTGGTGCTTGAAAGGCTGGTCAAAGAAATTTATAAAAAACTAAACGATCGTTCATTATTGGTGGCGGAAATATTCACCTATCTAATGGAGTATAAAATTCGTTGGACACAACGCGGATTTGACACGCCGATACTGAATCGATTGGTTTGTCGAAAAGTGAATGATGCGTTTGGTGGCCAACTAAAAATGATGGTGGTCGGTGGCGCACCGTTGCATGAGAAAACCCAAGCATTGGCCAAGGCTGCTTTGAATTTGCATAATATTTTGAATGGTGATGATTAGATCCATCAATTTCGTTTTGATTAATTTTTTTCAATTATTTCCGAAAACTAGCCTACGGAAGCACTGAAATGACAGGTTACGGAACCAGCATGCTTCCAGATGATCTTTATTTTGGCAGATCTGGTGTACCACAAGGCACCATTAAATATTATCTGGATGATTGGGAGGATGGTGGATATACCGTCAAAGATAAGCCCAATCCACGTGGTGAACTGGTGTTTGGTGGTCCAACCATTTCAGAAGGATATTATAAAATGCCAGAGGAGACTGCCAAAGAATTTTACACTGATGAAGATGGTTGTAGATGGTTCCGTACTGGTGATATTGGTGAAGTGTATCCAGATGGTACATTGAAAATAATCGATAGGAAAAAAGATCTTCATAAATTGGCCAACGGTGAATTCATTTCA
Source organism: Amerodectes protonotaria (assembly GCA_025882695.1). Classification (NCBI taxonomy): domain Eukaryota; kingdom Metazoa; phylum Arthropoda; class Arachnida; order Sarcoptiformes; family Proctophyllodidae; genus Amerodectes; species Amerodectes protonotaria. The sequence goes on from JAOZJS010000680.1 coordinate 971, forward strand.
TTAGGAAAGGTAAAGGATTTCGGGTAGCTCCAGTGAATTTGGTTGGGGCTCAAAAATTTCATTTTTCTCTTTTTCCTCTGGTCCAGGTTGAATCTGGCCTTAGGTCTTCTGGTTATGTGGAAAATGTTTGCGTTTGTACAAACCGTTATCGTTCTGAAATCATAGCATTAATACAGCCCAATGTACGTACTTTGGAAAAATTGGCAAAAGATTTGGGCAAAGATAATCTAACGCCTGAACAATGGTGCGATGATCCGGTTATTAAGCAAAAAGTTTTAGAATCCATAAAGCGAAAATGTGAAGAATTAGGATTCAAGAAAAGAGAAATACCTGTAGCAATAGAATTGATTAAGGAACCATGGACACAAGATAACAATATGCTCACCGCTGCCTTCAAATTGAAAAGACAAAGTGTTTATAAAGCTTACCAGCAGAGAATCCAAGAAATTTTCGATTCATTACCAAATGATGCTTGAAATCGATATGGTCTTGTTTTCGAAACACTTACCTGTTGAGGAACAGCATAAGTGATGTAAGTGATGATGGTGTCTTTCCAATTCAAATCGACCTTAATGAATCACACCGAATTCGATAAGATATCGATAATTTATCCTTGATAATTGACGATAAGATTAGTTACAATTCTTTATTATTAAATTATTGTTTTTTCCTTGAAAAAAAATTAATTATCAAATTCTTTTGTTGGGCAAAAATAAGGATCACGGTTCTGGTCTATTCAGTGCCATCTGTCGGCCAACTTTAGGACGTATTCTTTTTTCCTTATTGCAATGATGCAATGGTCTAGCAACGAAATTTTCAAGATAAATTCCTTCTTGAATAATACAAAAATAATATTTTATATTTATGTATAGTAATGAATGATCCAGATCATAATTATCACAATTATTAGGGATGGATGGATGGGTCGATCTTTTAGAACGCAAACTTTGATGTGTAGAAAAGTGGTGCTTTCAACAAAAATCATTAATTACAATCATCATCATGGTGTGCCGGTGCTAATTTGTTCATAAAAACTTTTGCAACAATTTTTCATGTCCAAGTCATTATAAATTATTAATGTCTATAAGCTAAAAAGTGATAATTTTTGCTCCAAATTAGAAAAAAAAATTTTTTGTTTGTTTGTAATTTAGACAAGCGAACAAGGATGAACTGGATGAAAGTTTTATTTAATTGAAACATGGTTTTTCGCAAGCGAGAATAGAGAATGGTTTATCTATATTGATGATTGGCGGGCTCACAAAAATTGTTCACACCATTCAGTAAGACATTGATAACAATCTTTGGATTGTTTTGCATTCGCATTAGCCTCATCCTTTAACCATTCGATGAACAATTCTTGGTTTTTTTTCAGTACCAAATATTGACCTAAAACAACGTATGCCTGTGTGGTTGGTCAGTTAGTGTAAAAGTTTATTGAATCAAATCAAAGCACTTACCCTATCGTAGCCTTTGGCCGCAAGTCTTTTACCAAGAACTTCTCCAATTCCAGCCAAATCAGTGACAGGTTTCTCGCCCATTGGTTCGGAGATGAAATTTTGATGTTTTTGTGATGTTGTCATTTTTATTATCGTTGTCTTTGGTGTAAGATGATCTTAATTTAACAAAATCCCAAAAGCAAATGAGGATTGTTTTTTCAATAGAAGTTGTTATAGATGATTGTTCACCTTGAAATTTAATTACACACCTTTATCCAATCAAAAGATATATTTTGGAGGATTTCTAAATGATCCTTTGAAGATGGAAATGAAGAAATGCCAATGCTGTCAATGTGATTGCAATCCACGAACACCGAAAACAACGAGAAAACCCAAAACATTGATTTTCGGTTTTTTGCCGAACAATGCACAATCATTCATAAACACTAGTGCACGAATTTTGGAAACATTTCTCAATTCGCTTGGGAAAAATTGCTTCCAATGTGCCAACCAAAATATTGAGCGTGTTGTTTTTGTGTGTCTATCTGTTTTTTGGAATCACTTTTTTTTTGGAGAAAATTCCTCCACCATTTTGGATTATTTCCCAGTTATAATTGGAAAAATTATTTGTGATATAATTATTAACCATTTTGATTAATATTTTGGATTTCAAAAAGTTCATGCGGACCACGAAATTGTCCGCGTTTCACGTTGTTCCAACACCATTATCACTATACAATGTCCAATAACGTACCGTTGCATCCTGGAACGGCAAATTTGATTAAAACAGAACCATCATCATCATCATCCACTACGATTTCCACTGGCAGAAATTCATCCGCTCATAATCATATGAGGAATGTGGCTCAATCGTCACAATCCGCTTCATCATCATCATCATCGTCTATGGTTGGTAATAGTCATCATCAGCATCATAATTCACAACAACAATCAGCATCAGCTCAATCATCATCATCAACATCTTCATCACAATCACAACCATCGTCACAACATCAGCAACAATCAACCCCATCAATGGGGGTAACCAATTATACCGGTCCATTGCCGGATGATCAATACAAATTTCCATATTGTGAAGATGTAAATAAATATGAAAAAATCAGCAAAATCGGACAAGGTTTGATTCTGGTTCAATGAATTTGCTTGTGATTGATAATGACCATGATTCTGTTGTTCTGTGTGTTCCAGGAACCTTCGGTGAAGTGTTCAAAGCAAAGCATACGAAAACCCGAAAATTGGTTGCATTGAAAAAAGTTTTGATGGAGAATGAAAAGGAAGGTTTTCCGATTACCGCATTAAGAGAGATAAAAATATTACAGTTATTGAAACATGAAAACGTGGTCAATTTAATCGAAATTTGCAGGACATCATCACAATCACCATTGTATAAAGCAACATTTTATTTAGTTTTTGATTTCTGTGAACACGATCTGGCCGGTCTGTTGTCCAATGGAAATGTTAAATTCAATTTGGGTGAAATCAAAAAAGTCGTACAACAATTATTGAACGGTTTGTTCTTCATTCATAAGCAAAAGATACTACATCGTGATATGAAAGCTGCGAACATTTTGATCACCAAAAGTGGCGTACTAAAATTAGCCGATTTTGGTTTGGCCAGAGCCATTTCAGATATCCGAAGTGATCGTTATACCAACAGGTAATACCACCATATTGCCTCTTATCTGTCGGTATCGTCTAATCATCTTTTCATCTCTATAGGGTTGTAACCTTGTGGTATAGGCCTCCAGAATTGCTGTTGGGTGCTAGAAATTATGGTCCAGCCATTGATCTATGGGGCGCCGGCTGTATAATGGCCGAAATGTGGACCAGAGCACCAATACTGCAGGGTAGCACCGAACAAGCACAATTGACAATGATTTCACAGCTTTGTGGTACCATCACACCGGAAGTATGGCCTGGTGTGGAAAAATTAGAGCTATATAACAAAATGGATTTGGGTAAAAATCAACGCCGTAAAGTAAAAGAACGTCTAAGAGCTTATATTAAATGTGATCAAGCATTGGATTTAATTGATAAACTATTGATGCTTGATCCAAGCAAACGAATCGATTCGGATAGTGCGCTAAATCATGATTTTTTCTGGCTTGATCCAATGCCCAAAGATCTGGCTAATCTTCTTTCAAATTATACGAATTCAATGTTTGAGTTTACCACTCAAAGACGTAGGGCGTTACCTCAACCACAAGCCAACCAACCAAGCGGAGTGGTACCCCATGGTTACCATCCTGGGCATCATCCTGCTGGACATCGTGGTGGACCACCAAACAGGATGGGCACCCAGGCCACCGGTGGTCAATACATTGATCGTGTGTTTTAGGGCTGACATCAAAAACTATTGATCCATAAAAACCCTCTCTAGATTTGTTTTTAACATGTTTACAAATAAAAGAATTGTTAGGAATGTCAAGCGAAAAAAAATTATGTTGAATATGTTCGATCACGATGCGAACAGCAAAGAGAGCGAATTTTGATTTGAAGAAAATATAGCATTCTGCTTGCTGTGATGGTGATGTTGGAAAAACTTAACCAAAACTTGAATCTCTGGTTTTCTCCGTTAATAGCAAATGTGTTGTGCGTGGATATCCTCTCTCTCTCTTTCTCTCTCGCTTTGTTTCATCCAATGGCAAAAAAGTCACGTCAATGGTGTCATTTTGATTTTATGTAATCACCATCATCATCATTTAAATCATCGGTGGAACACCACCGTATCCAGTACATTCCCAATGCTTGTAAATCCGATTTTAATTACATTCTGATCCTGATGGAATGGCAATGAAAATCTGCTTCCATTTGATATAATCGATGTGCTTTCCCTACAAGCCCTCATTTACAGTATCATGCATTGTATTTGACTGTATATCTGTCTGGAAAGCCAAAAATTGATCCAATTAAATTGTATACTTGTGTATGTGTTCGGTTGTTCCATCTTTTTTTGATTCCCACAAATTTGGTTTATGCTTGTTTCGTTGTTGCGTTGAACCTAATCAACCGATAATGATGATCAGATCATGTATGTGTGTTTCAAATAATCACCATGGTTAACACCTTAAACACCGCCATCGTAGAACCATAATTATGATTATAATATTGATAATGACCAAATCAGGTTTTTGCTTTATCGATTTCCTTGGTGATATGGTCTCCTGATGGTGTAGTGGGTGGTCTTTTCCATAAAATTCGTTTTTTATCTTGTAAGTTTGACTGTAGGTAATCGTCTGATTTTTTTCTGGATTATTTATATGGTTGTTTGAATCATTTTTTTTCTTTTTAGATACTTTCCGCTGAATCTTTATGATTATATGATCGACTTATCTAAAAACTTTTTCAGCCAATAACGGGGAAAAAATAACCAACTTACAACCAAACAGAAAAAGAGCCAAAGTTATGTACCCGGCAAGTGAAATCTAAAGCCAAAAAAAATATACAAATCAATTGATCATAATTTGTCATGCTAATAATAAATGATGGCCAAACCAAATACTATGGAAAATTGATATAATTATTGATTTGAAGTTTGCTAGTTCGTTTGATTGCTTATTTCTGCCCGATTTTCGCTTACATTGGACACCCTACAAAAAACTTTGAGCCAAACAACTACGGTTATTTGGGATGATTTAAGCATCGAATTTTTTGATCATTAAAACATCATCGACATCAAACCCGAATTTCCTAAACTTTAAGATCATCTTGTTTGCCAATTATCAACCAGTTCAAAAAATCTGTGTACGATCGGTTTTCGCTATCGTTTTGTTTGAAAATTGGACCGATAAAAAAATTCTGCAAACACAATACATCTATCAATCATGAATCTATTGACGATAAATTCACAGCGATTGGCTGTGTTGAAAAAGTAAGTTTACGGTTCATTTCTTTCGAGATTTTAAAAATACCGTTTACATTTATTATTTTTCGATGTCGTAAATTTTTTCTGGAGAATTTCTTTATCGGTTCTTTGAACGTTGTTTAAATAGTTTTTTTGAGCTCTCGATCATTGTACATTTTGAATTCGTTATCAAAGATGAATCAAACTGAAATAGCAGAAATGAGCTCTTGGGTGCATTTGTTCCTAAACACACAAATATGCACAAAAATAAACCACGAACAAAAAAATACACTTGGTTCTGAAAATAAAATCGATCCGAAATCGAAGTGTCAAGTGATAAAAAAACTTTGGGGCTCAATGTACCCGGTTGAGATCCGACAAAATTTTCGAAATTTTTGGGTACAATTTAAAATGGGATCACAGGTCAATTTAGTTCAAAATTTTAAATTAAATAGCACAAAAATCAAAGACCGAAAATCAATGTTTGGCTTGACAGACGACAAAAAAAACCATATGACTGCATCCATTTTGACCTGAGCCACCTGTCTATGATTTCTATTTCTATCCTGGTCTTAAATTCGAATTTAAATTCAAATTTTTAGGCGCGAACCATGTCAAATTCTGATTCATCCCCATCGTCCTTGTGATAGGGTTCTTTATCTTGAGGGAAAAATTTTTCCATCATCAAATCATTGCCATCAATATGGATAATCAAAGAATTCGATGACGGCTAAACAAAAAAAGAATTTTGTTTGGTAAGATTTGTTCCGGTACTCATGTAATGCGATGGGTCTTCCATCACATGTGGTATCTTTCAAGGATTTTCAGAAGAAAAAGTCGAGATTCATCATTTTGAATCAAATGTTGTACCGATACCTTGACATGTGACTTAAGCATAATCTGTGGAAAATTATGTACATTTCCTAAGATTATTCAATAATCTTACGCGAAATACAGGTATTTAAAACATTTGGCATTTTGAACTTTTTAACCGTACAAACGTAAAAAAATGCGAAATGTCCATATTTTGAGCTCAAATACATGGAAACAGATTATTGTTCAACCAAAAGACCAAATTAGAGCAAAAATTTGAAGCATCCGCCGAGCTCCGACAAATTTCATTCGATCTTTTTCTGCCATCAACCGCGTCATACATGTTTACAGATCCATCCATCATCGTCTGCCAAACATATTTTATAATACCCGAGTGATAACCACTAATACATTATTTCTCTTTTTGATAAAACCAACTGATTTTACGATTTTATCAATCTCGTGATTCGTTGATATTTGGAATTTGTCATCTGAACCCCGAGAGAAGACAAAAACCTTGCTGCACGCGTTCTTATAAAAAAAAAATTTCCGTCTTGCACTTTGAATCGAATCACTGTGGCTGTACTTGAATCCGATTTCCACCACCCTGTACATAGTATGTCTGCCCCTTCCCTCTCTTCCTCTCTCTCTCTCGCTTAGCATCTTCATTAGCATAATCACAGGTTATGCCTGTATCAATGTAGTTTAGAATCAAAACCATATTCGACCATTTGTATAAAAACCAATGTCTTCACTCAGGTTCTCTTCATAATCAAACATTGATCACAAACACAAACTGCCATTGATGCCCTGAAGGATTTGAATGTTTCCCGCCTAAATCCAAACCACGCCTACATATTCAAATTTGAATTTTTTTTCTCTGTGATTTCCCTCCTCTTCCTGTCTGAATTGAAAGTATCCGTTTGATCGATTTGATCAAACATCGTACAATGATTTCTGAAGGTTATCCAAAAGCCCATTTTGTAACAAGTGGCTCAACTGGTAGCTATGGGTGTCAAATGCGAACCAATCGTGGCTTGACCACCATCAGTGCCGCATCCTTAAACGATAATATCAAACGTTTCATCGAGGAAAAGGCCAAAATCTGCAATCCAGATTTCATACAAGTCTGTGATGGTTCCGAAACAGAAAATCAACAATTAATCAGTTTGATGGTCAAACAAGGAATGTTGGAAAAACTAGACAAACTTGAAAATTGGTAAGCATTTGTGGTCGGAAGCGAGGGTTTATCCGATTTTTTCATGATCTCCCTTCTACCGTTTCTACCCTGAACTTTCTGCTCCATAGTTGGCTGGCCAGAACAGATCCCGCTGATGTTGCTCGAGTAGAATCCAAAACAGTGATCTCCACACCGAACAAACGCGACACGGTTCCCATACCGAAACCGGGCGTTGAAGGAACCCTGGGCAAATGGCTTTCACCAGAAGATCTACAAAAAGCCCTGGACGAACGATTTCCTGGTTGCATGAAAGGACGTACAATGTATGTGATTCCGTTCAGTATGGGACCCATTGGTTCACCATTGTCCAAGATCGGTATCCAGTTGACCGATTCACCATATGTGGTTGCCTCCATGCGTATAATGACCCGAATGGGTGAACGAGTGTTGAAAAGTCTTGGAGATGGTAGTGATTTTATTCGATGTTTGCATTCGGTTGGTTGTCCGCTACCATTGCAGAGACCGTTGAAATCGAATTGGCCGTGTAATCCGGAAAAAACGCTCATTTCGCACATTCCTGCTCGTAATGAGATTATTTCGTTTGGATCCGGTTATGGCGGAAATTCGTTGTTGGGCAAAAAATGCTTTGCACTACGTCTGGGTTCCATACTAGCCAAACGTGAAGGATGGTTTGCCGAACATATGCTGATATTGGGCATAACCAATCCTAAGGGCGAGAAAAAATATGTAGTAGCTGCGTTTCCTTCCGCATGTGGCAAGACAAATTTGGCCATGTTAACGCCAACTTTGCCCGGATACAAAGTGGAATGTGTTGGTGATGATATTGCCTGGATGCGTTTCGATCAAAACGGTGTGCTACGCGCCATCAATCCAGAATTCGGATTTTTCGGTGTTGCTCCCGGAACGAACCACAAAACCAACCCGAACGCAATGAAAACCATTTCGAAAAACACCGTGTTTACCAATGTTGCAAAAACATCCGACGGAGGTGTGTACTGGGAAGGATTAGAGGATGAAGTAGATCCTAGTGTCAAGATCACATCGTGGTTGGGTGAAGAATGGAGCCGTGATAGCGGAAAACCGGCTGCACATCCCAATTCACGATTTTGTGCCCCGGCTGGCCAATGTCCTATCATCGATCCCTATTGGGAGGATCCCAATGGTGTACCAGTTAGTGCCATAATTTTCGGTGGCCGTAGGCCAGAAGGTGTTCCTTTGGTATACGAATCGTTTGATTGGAAACACGGTGTGTTGGTTGGTGCTTCGTTGAGGTCGGAAGCAACCGCTGCGGCCGAACATAAAGCCAAAGTGATCATGCACGATCCGTTTGCAATGCGTCCATTTTTCGGCTATAATTTTGGCCACTATCTTGACCATTGGCTGAGCTTTGCGGAGAAACCCGGACTGAAATTGCCCAAAATATTCCATGTGAATTGGTTCCGTAAAGATTTGGAGAGTGGAAAATTCTTGTGGCCCGGTTTTGGTGAGAATTGTCGCGTTCTGGATTGGGTCATAAGACGTGTGGACAATGAGCCAATCGCAAAGGTAATTAATTTAATCCATCCATCTCTATTTGCAGCCAATTCGATCAAAACTAATGTGCTTGCTAATTGAATATATAGGAATCCCCAATCGGTTATCTGCCCGAAAAGAACGCGTTGAACACGGATGGCTTAGACGTTGATTATGAAAAACTGTTCGATATTCCTATAGACTTTTGGAGACAAGAAGTTGCCAGTATTCGTAAATATTTTGATGAACAAGTTGGCGAGGATTTACCAAAAGAAATCCTTGTACAATTGAACAAATTAGAGCAACGTCTCAAGTGATGATTTTTTTTGAGGCCAAAACCTTGTCTTGTGTATAGTAGACTTAACTTAATTAATCTACAAACAATGTGCATATGTTTGAGAATTTTAATCTTTCACACAGAATTTTAATAATAAAATAAATTTACAAATTATTATTGGAAATTTGAAAAATTTGAACATTGAGAAAGTTTTTTTGGCTACTAGATGGCGCACCAAGTTTCATTAAGTTTCCTGTCTGTGTCCAATAAGTGTCTGTGCATGTTTGACGCCTATAAGAGCCGTTTTCCCCTCTGATTGGTTCATTGTGATGATTTGATTCGATGACGAGACGCACTATAAACAGTAAAAGAGGAGGTTCCTCTCGCTGATTGGCCCAGTGAAGATTTAACTATAAACAGGAGAAGAAGCTGCATTTCTCTCTGCGATTTGTCCAGTGATGATTTGAACTGATGACGAGACACGCTATGAACAGGAGAAGAGGGCGTATTCCTTTCTCTAATTGGCTCATTGTGATTTGCCCTGATGACGAGACGCACTATAAACAGGAGAAGAAGGCGGGTTTCTGGCTAATAATAATATTTTTTATTTAAATAAAAGAAGCAAAAAATCAAATTCAAAATTACACAAGTCTTCTACATCCACCACCTATGCACAGATATGAGCGTGATATATTTAGGTAGACAAATTGCCTGCATCCATTGTCTGTTGTTGATGCTGTTGCCCTGATTTCGAAGTGGCAGAATTGGATATATCTGAAATAGGCGATGATCTGGATGAGATTGGTGATGATGGATTGGTGGGCGGTGTGTTCGGGCAGGAGCCACTATCCTTTTTCACGTCCAATTGTGCTGATGATGAGGATGAAGATGAAGAGGAAGAAGAGGAAGTGGACGATAAAGATGATGATGGAGGTGGTGGTGGAGGCGTGGGCGTGTTAGAAGGTAATGATGGAAATGAATTGGTTGTGGCCATAGTTTTTGGGGCTTGCGCCGGTGATGATTGCTGTTGTTGCAACGTAATCATCGAAGCATTGGAAGGCGTCCCTGCAGTACTGGTCATCAACGATGCACTGGATGTTGTAGCCGAAGGGTGTATCGGTGGGGGCGGAGGAGTTGTGATCGGTGTGGTTGTGGGAAATCGAAAAAATCTGGGAAATTGTGATGCATAGAATGCAGCAGCGGCCGCAGCAGCAGCAGCTGCTGCTTGGGCCGTTGATGATGAATTCGGTTGTGGTGGTGTGTTGTTGTTTGATGATGAAGAAACTTGATGGTTCATCATCGGGCTGGAACAATTGCTATTCCTGCCACTTGTCTGATTGTTCTGTTGGCCAGATTCTTGACAAGTCAAATTCAAAGCATCCGAACTGTGATGCTGAGATGTTTTTTGAGCGGAACCTTTAGGCGTTGCAGAATCAATCTGGTCGAAAACGTCCTCGTGTTCATTGCTGATGGACGTTTTACTACCACCGCCATCGTTATGTGATCCCGACGAAACGGAAGATGATCTGGGATTTCCACCGTTGGGAGATCCAGTGGTGGATATTGGCGGCGGCGGTGGCGGATGTGGTGGTGGGACAGAAGCAGTTGAAAGAAAATTCAACGGTAGATTGCCAAAATAGAAACTAGCCAACGCCGGATTAATGGACATCATTGATGATAGTTCGGCAATGCCAAAATTACCCCCAGGACCACCACCAGGAATCATTGAAGGTGGTCCACCGGATGCGGATGCTGCAGGCGTATGAGTTGCGCCAGATTGTAGGGGTAGCTGTGGTATGCTTCCGGGGCCATTCTGGCTGCTTGATGATGTTGGAGGTCCTGCCGACGAAGGTGGTGGAGGCGGTGGTCCAGGAGTCAATGGTTGACCGTTTGGCCCGAATTTGGCCCATGGATTCGAAGCCATTGCTGCTGCTTGGCTGGCCATCAGCAAAAAATCCGCTTGACCACACGGAAGTCTTCCTAAGGCTAAAGGAATTGCGAATTGAGTTAAAGGAGTTTCAAACTTAGCTTCGGTTTTTTTTTGGTACTTACCGGCAGCATTGGCCAATGCTTGTTGATCGTGTGGAGAAAGATCAGAACCAAAGAACGCCCGAAATGGAGAGTGTCGGAAGGCGTGTTCTCGAAGTAAAGTCTCCACGGATTCTCTGAGAAAAGAATACTCGGGTTAGGAAAGAAAGAATTTGCCAAGACAAATCGACACTTACATTTCATAGCGTTCCAGATCGGTCAAACGGCTAGAATCACGGAAACCTTTGGCGAATGGGTTAGAATCAATCTTCAATTTGGTTATCAATTGATTCTGGTATGCTGTGACGGCGGTAAACACCGTCTCCGGGAATATGTACGTTCTATATTGTTCATTTTCCAGATTGGTGATATTCAATTGACTACTGTGATGTGTTAGCTGATCCAAACGAAGCTTAATCAAATGGATCCTTGGCTGATATTTGTGCATTGAGTTCAGGACAATCTGCGCGTAATTTTGATTTGAGCAATTGTGTTCCGCAATTGATGTCAACGAAGGGTTACTTACGTGACCATTCTTGTCCATCTCATTGTTGGTCAATTTGGTCTTTTCGAATGAAACCACTTGTTTGCGAAGCTGTTCACCGGTAAACGGTGAATCTGGATGCAAATACAGACGTACCGGTGAAGGTGCATCGGCTTTGCCGGCCACCAGCCAAGAGCTACGATGATAAGCGTATCGATAACGTTTATTGTCCACTGGAACAATATCCATCAACACTGCATATCTTGCTCCAGGATCCGTATTGTGGAAAGATACCCGACAAGTTGGAAACATCCTGTTGTGAACATTGAAAAAGTATGGTCGAAAATTATAAAGATGAAAAGTCAATCAGTTCATTCGAAAAGATAAACGCGCTAATTGGTTTTCCCTCTCTTTGTCTCGAATCCAATCCGATTTTTTTGCCGAAAAAAGGCTTTTGAAGATATTTATCCGATATCTTTGTACCTCCACATACGCACACACACACGCACACCACTCTTATTCTCTATCCTGAGCCTCTGATTTAGTTTGTCTCCAAATGAAGAAGTGGCGGCCACCGAAGCTTTAATCACCAATCACCAAAAACGACGACGACGACAAAAAAAATAATTCCTAAACGCGCCATGTTTTTTTTTGTTTCGATCGCACAAATCGTTTTGTCGCCATTTATTCTAGCCGAAGACATTGATAATGGTAGCTTGTTGTTGGTTATGGGGTATCATTAATGGTTGTTGTACTACACGAGCCGCCTAACAGATTAGATCATCTTTTTTTTCTCTCTCTCTCTTTTTCTCTCTGCTCTGGTGATGAATCCTCGTGGCCATAAATGGCCACAAAAGAAGATGTTGTCTCCTTGGCCATCGTCGTTGTGGTCTTGTTGGGGTCGACCTGTCGATCGACAATGGCCATTATTTAAGTTGAGGGGGGGGGTGAGGAAGAAGAAAACCGGAGCATTGGTAGTGCCCAAGATTATGGCGAAGACTTCTGGAAATAATTTTTACTCCCCATTTTCAACGAAAACGTGTATTACCAGGTGATTGCTCTGCTTCTTAATTGCTGTGGTCATATAGATTTGACTATTTTTTTTGCGCCGATCTGCTCTACCTGGCAAGGTGCTACTACTTTGGAAAGCAAATAAATGCATTTTTTTTTCGGCCAAACTTGTACTGATAATGGCAGGAATATCAAGGAAAAAGTGATGAAGTTGTCGACATGGACATGGACGACAATGTCCACCATACAGTAGACAATTTTTTTTTGGCCAATGGTGCCAATCTTATCTGTACAATTGAAGATTGTGGCTCTCCTGAAGTCCTCTTCACCTTTCTATCAAGTATATTCGCATAATTAAGCTTGTGGTGGTGGAGCGTGCACCGCCACAACTATTTGATTCGAATCAAACATTATTGGTGTCTAGTGAGCTTAATTGCAAAATTGAGCCATACAAGCCATATAGAGCCATTCAAGATAATCAGTGGGAAAGCAATGGGGAAGGGGAGGGGAAGGAAAAGATAGTCCGATAGATAGATTTACCTTCTTCCCGTTTTGGTGATGATCATTTCCGTTCCAAGCTCGTGGAATTTTTCCCATAAATCTTTTGTTTCTAATTTAGCATCAACTTTCATCAATAATTCACAATTACATCGAGGTAAACAAGCAGGATTAAGCTCTGGTTTACTATTATTGTTGTTGTTGTTACTAGAATTGGTGCCAGAATTACCACTAGATGTTTTTGAATCACTTGTATTGCCATTCATTTGGCCACTTTTGGATGATGAAGAATATTGCTTTCCACCACCGCCATGATTATTACGAGATGTGGTGGTTGAAGATGTTCCAATTATTGGATCTTTGCTATCACGAAAATGACTATTATTATTCGATGTATTCGATGATGTTTGATACTTGTTGTTGGATTGCTGGCCTTTGTTATGGTGGTTGAAGGCTTGGTTTGAATGATGGAACATGTTCGATGTTTGATTTGACGTCCGACCACCGCCGCTATTATTGGAATTTTTCCCACTTGGCTTAGTATTGATCTCATATTCTAGGCTTTGTTCCATTGGTGATGAATTATCATGCGGATGTGGATGATTGACCACTGAAAACGCTGATTTCATGTAATTTTTATGATTCTTTCCGGACGATGGTGTACTATGATGATTCGTTGGTGGCAGTGCGGTGTGAGGCGGTGGAGGAGGAGGTGGCGGCGGTGGCGGTGGCATTCCTGGAACATTTGACTGAGGCAAAACACCGCTCAATTTGGCGAATTTAGCCAAATCAGTGAATGAACCAAATTCAGCATTCAAACGTTGCTGAAATGCTAAATTAGCATTCTGATGGGTTAATTGTGAAAGATGTTGGCCCATCAATGATGGCAAACCTGGTCCGGAAATGGCCCCGGTACCACCAGTTCCGCTTGCTCGTAAAAGGTTTGCATTAAAATGATGTGCTGCATTCAAAAATGGCGCCATATCTGCGGTCACCGGTGATGATCCTTTTAGACCTGGAAAGTCCAGTTAGCCAAACAGTTCGAACAAAAACTCAACCAAAGCGAAAATCTTTCCGCACTTACCTAATGATTGTGTCAAAAGTGCACCACCGTCGTATGGGCCATACGGTGACAAGTGTGGATGATGATGCGATGGATGATGTGGTGGTAGATCCATTGGATCCGATTTACACGAAACACAATCACCATCATCCAAACCACGGGCACCACCTCTAATCGCACTACTGCCACTCCCATTGGAGCCATTCGATTCAACATCGACAATATCGTCAACATTGATCTCTTCATCGTCGTCATCGCAAACATCTTCATCATCCTGGAAATTATCATCACCATCCTCGATCGAATTGCTGACCATTTCGTCTTCTTCCTCTTCATGTTCATCCTCTGAATTGCGACGATGTATCGAAATGGATTTCATGGTTTTTGTTGATCGATGAAACGATGTTTTGTTGGTTTCCTCCATCAAACGTTTACGATTTTGATGAGTGATGGGCGTAGATCTGGGATTCTCCAATCCCATCATCATCAGATCATTGGCCATCCAACCGTTGAACACAGAGGATGCGACCGCAGAAGATGATGATTGCGAACCACGATTCTGCAATGAACGTTGTTTGGCCACCGTTCCCGTTGTTTCTTGGAGCAAATTTCGTTTAGTTACATTATCATTCTTCGGATGATTTTGATGTTGATGATGGTTATGGTTATTGTTGCTGATCAAAGAATCGATGGAAAAATGTTTGGCCTTCGAAGACATTTTAGTTGATGGTGGATGTTCTCGATGATGATGATGATGATGATGATTGTGGTGTTGATGAATATTCGAAGATTTTCCTTTGCTGTGATTGGTGCTGGTGTTCGAGGTATTCACCATGGATTTGGTGGTCATGTCGGCTACGATTGCCACGAACAATCTGCATTTGAACAAGACGGAGAATGGCCAAGAAATTAGTGACAAATCCTAAGGAAATTTTGAAAACCTAGACCAAAAAGATTCATTCCACGCGCACATATTGAAATGATCATCATTATGATTTATGTTTCTAAAATGAACTGCAAATTTCTTCTCTCTCCCTCTCTCTCTCTTTTTTGGAAACCGCAAACACCGAATATTGACCGAAACCGATTTGGTTCTGGTGCTAATAATCACAAAGCGGGATCACAAACGACAATTTCGGTGTCATTGACCACATTATTGTTCGACGATCGGGTCCAAGTGGACATTGTCCACGTGCAGAAAGCTTGTGCATGTCTATGCGGTCCATGTGTATGGTCTTAATTCCTCTAATTGCTAACATGAACCATTATCATCGAACATATTTATTTATTTTCTCCATTTCCCCTTTGACGATAAGTAGTGGGTATTGACCATCTTCAATTGACCCGACAGTTTGGAGTTTGACTTGAAGCACCGTTAGATGGCGTCAAAAAATCCCTTGAATAGTTTGTCGGACCTTGTTGGACATTTTCGACAAAAACTGAAACTGACGTTTTTTTTCTTTCAGGAGCAAATTAAGCCGAGAAAACCGAAACAAAACCTATTTGGGATAATTGAGCTTAGAAGTTTCCGTGTATGCGTGTGTGTGAATGAATGAAAATTACCACACACGAAAGAAAGAAAGAAATGACAAAGGAAATTTTGGCTAAGGCAAAAAGATCTTGTTTATCAATCGGAATTTGATTGCTTTACATTGCTTTACTTTGCTTGCTTGGGACATTTGTCAAAGCAAAACCACCAACATAATCAAAACAAACATGGGCACAGGCAAAAGCGAGGATAATTTTCAACCATCAGTACAAATAACATAATATGAATGAACATGATGGACATATTGGACAGGAGAGAAATCAAGCCAAAGGTGCCATTCCGGATAATTTGATGCCAATCAATCATGGACACACACACACAAACTAAAGTTTTGTGAATTTAGTTCGGGACGCTTGTTGGCGGCCAGCTAAGCCGCTGAGCGCTTTCAAGCGTTGATCATAATTTGTCACTTGCGTGATGTTGCGGCAGCATGCATTTTCATCATCATCATCATTCTCATCCGTTTCCGGAACACAGGGGCGTTAGCCAGCAATGGTTTACAAAGGAAATTTGATCTGCAAGCCTCGGGCAGCCAGAAAATCGGAAAGCCGCCTAGCTGGCAAGTTGATTAATGTATTCACAAATAATTAGGACAAAGGTATGCGGCTCAAAGATTCCAAGAATTCGTTGAGAGGATTGTAGTGCTTGGAAACGAACACGGAGCGATCGAGCCAACCACTTACATACCTGTTTCAAGAAGCTATAATTGCTTTAATTCAATCAACACTTCACACACACACACACACACACGCATGCGGACAGGTCATACGACAGGTAGAGAAAAATTACACGCGCATTAATTAAATAATTTAATACCGTTTATCATTAAAAGCAGATATAAAGTTGTTTTGATGAATTATTAATATCAAATATTATAACTTTATTTAACACAACAAAACACGATAGACAATCATCGATCGGTCATACGAACAAATCACTTTCAATTCAATTCTTTGAAAATATTTCCAAGATATTTCTTAACACAGCACCATTGATTATTGGATTATTGCCAAGATGATCCACAATGAGAGGACAGTGGTGAACGCCCGAACATACACAAACACAATGGATCATAACAATAGATCTCTACACGGCAGGACAATGGTCAGCAGGATGGAAAGATGGAGAAAAAATTTTTAATTGCACAAACGTCTTGGTTGTTTGTTCTAACAATTTGGATCAATCAACCACGGTAAACATCATGAATCAAACAGAGAATCAAACTGTTGAGGCTATGTTTGGTCTGGAGGATCTCGATGAATTGTTCGACGAATCTGCTTGCTTCAACACAATCACGAGCTAAACCGATCAAGTGAGAGAGATGGCCAGTGCCGTCGTTATGGATAATGTCGATGTCGATGAAGAAGGCAATGATGATGATGATGATGATGATAGTCGCGGCCGTCGTCGTCGTCGTCGTCGACTTCGATGTGTCCGGATCGCACCTATTTCTCTCACTCACCACCACCGCCACCAAGTCTTCGTCGTGGTCGTCGTCGTCACCAACCCTAACCGAATGTATAACACCATTTTTTTTCGAAGCAAATTCAAAAAGTAGGACCTTAGAGCAACAACAAAAAGATCAAAAAGAAGAAGAAGATTGAAGATAGATATATGCGTGTGGTGTGTGTGTGTGTGCACTACACACATTCAGCTCACGACAGTCGATAATTGTTGCCACCACCACCACCGACACCACCAACACCATCACCATCACCTCCGAAAGAGCGATCGTCTGCGATCTGTCGATCATGGTACTTTTTGGCACCGTCTTCAGTGTTTGTAGTCATCGAGGTGGCACCAAGAAGAACAAGAACAAGAACAAGAACAAGAACAAGAACAAGAAGAAAAATATCATCATCATTAGTATCATAACGGTTTTTGTGCGCCAGAGTCATATGTGGGAAGGGATTCTCTTTGTTTGGCTTGTTCTGGATCTTCTCTCTCTCTCTCTCTCTCTCTCCTCTCGCTCTTCGTCTCTTCGACGAAGCGACAATATCAACACCAACGGTGGCAAAAGTGGTGATGATCCACACTTTACATTGAGAAAGATAGAGAAAGAAAAAGGGAAGAGAGAAACCCAAATCAGGTACGAACAAGAGTAGCGCCTTTGGATTCTCTCTTTTTCTCTCTCTCTTCATCACCCGAACCCGGGTGCGTACAGTTGTTTGTGGATGGCCCCCATCATTTTTTTTCAGTTTTCAGTCCATTGTCGAACAGCATCGGCGCAGCAAACCAATGATGGCCATCCGGTTGGGCGATTATCGATCTCTCTTTCTCTCTCTCCTTCGCTTACAATCAGGCGGTCAGCAGTATACTGCCCCTTTCAATGTGTGCTTGTGTGTATGTGCTTGCTTGGATTTTGCGGGTCGCTGCCCAAAACTATGGTGGACACACACACACAAAGTCTTCACAATGTTGTGCGCTGAAAATAATATATATTGGAGACGAGAGCCTACGCACACACATGCACGGACATGCATACACAAGCAGAGAGAATAGTACAGAAAAGCAAGCAAGAAAGCAAGCACATAAAGTGGATAAAAGAAAGAAAGAAGACAAGAAGCGACGAGTTGGTAAGTAGAGGTGAGAAAAAGAGAGTGTGAAACGTAACACACGCAGCACACGCACAGCGCATACAATCATCGACAACAACAACACCACTAACAACAGCAACAGAAGGCTGGGTATAGAAAGCCATCAACAACAACGGCCCGACTATGGCTAGCACATTTTAGCTTTCCTCAGCTCTCATTGGCTAATTTCTATCGACTGGAAGCGCCCATTCAAGGAGGTGCTCACACTCGATAGTGTGTGCTTGTGAGTGTATGTCTGCTTGTGCTTGTGCTTGTGCTTGTGTTGAAGAGGAGATTTCATTTTTTTTACAGTGCACTTGTTTGTGATGCGCGCGGTGTAGTAGCAAAACAGCCTGCCTTCTTCTTCTGCTGCTTGTTCAACAACAGCAAAACCAGAATCGTGCAGAGAAGCGCTTGTAGTTAGAGGCAGCAGGCAGCAGGCAGCAGGCTGGCTCTCTTTTGGGTTGTAGTAATGGAAAAAAATGATTGGCTGGATAACCGGGGGAGGGGGGAGGGAATGGAAACGGATAAGGGGAAATAGAGGATACAAAGGGGGGGAAAGGAACACCAGCAACGAGAAAAAAAATAAAATAAAAAGAAAACAGCGCAAATTGTTCGCATCTCGTCGCAATCCGTCGTCCGTAGGAGCGAATATATACACACACACACACATAGCATACAGAGGCAGCTAACATCGATTATCAAGATAGAGAAGAATATACAATCAACCATCCGACCATCCGACCAACCAACCAAGTGAGCCAAATAATAGTGGAAAATCTACAACACATGTTCTTGGTGGGCGTTATCGCTCCCATTTCTCCTTCTCGCTCTCTCCATCTTGCTCCCTGGCAGCAGCTGAACAGAAAGCGAAAAAAAAGAAAAGAAATAGATGTGCATCAATGGATGTGCCTAACGAAAAAGATTGAAGACAAAGAGAAAGAGCGAGAGAGAGAGAGAGAGGGAGAGCATCAACCGATGGCGCCATGACAGTTCTCGCCTATTCTTTTAATTTATTATCACTAACGCCAGCATCATCATCATCATCACCATCAATATCGACATCGTCTTGAAGCGCGAGGAAGAAAACTTCCAAGTTTTCATCCTATAAAGAGAGAGAGAGAGGGAACCGCCCAATATCATGGAGCCGCCGAAAATCGATACTATCGATATTTTCCAACGATCCAATTCGTTGGGATCGATAAGCGCGAAATTTCCCGGGAAACTTATAATCTTTTAATGGATAGAAATTGTGCATCAATTAATAAAAATTAATTAATATTATAAATCCAATTAAAGAAAAAAAAATATCCAAAACAAGACAAGGGGAAAAAAAGTTAAGAAGCTTTAGGTTTTCCGCAGAAGGTAATTTGATTTGTGTGTTCCGAGTTGGTGAAGGAAAGAGCATCGCATTTTGCGGTTGGTTGCTAGTTTCAGGAGTCCCATAAAATTTTACATTTTGTACAAGATGGTGATGCGACATGCGACTACCGATGATGTGATGGTGGTGGTGGTGGTGGTGATGATGATGTGCAGAATGTTTACGATCGGCTCGACAACCCTTTTTCCAGGCCAATTTGTAACCAATTAATTTGTTTTGTTGTATCTGTTTTATTTTTCCCTAAACGCAAACACATATTACGCGCTTGAAGCTATTAAAAAAAACCACATTGAAGACGATGAACACGATGGAAACCTTGACAAAATCATCACCATCTTCATCATTCACATCAACATCTTCCATTAGCATTTAAAATCACCAATCTTGTTACATTGTTCAAAAAGGGTTTAATGTCTTCGTTTCAAAATTCTTAAATTTGGTTGAAATTTTTAATGTTGTTTCTCGGTTATTTCATTACAGAAAGAGGCAAGAGACGGCTTGCGACCACGACCATGACGATGGCCACAGCGGCTTTTCTCTTTTTCGTTTTGTTTTGTTTTGTTTTTCGGGTTGCGGCCAAACCAAAATCCCCAGAAAACATAATAATCAGCTTTCCAAAGCCAAATACTCGGTTTTGATATTCCTGTTCCTCGGGCTACAACATTACACAGCACACGCAAACAACACCATGGCCATCATCATTGTTGGAAAGTTGCTCTGTGGCTGTGGCTATGGCTGTGGCTGCCTCGCTTATTATTCTTTCCTGTACGATGATAAATGGCAGCAATTTGCTCTTGACACTTTTGGTTCGGTTTCGCTTGATTGGAAATCTCCGACTTTTGGCTTTTGGAAGCCTCCGAGCTCCGCGGAGTTGCTGCTGGTTTCGGGCATAGAATGTGAATAGGATTTTGTTCATGAAACGATCGTTTCCATTTTTCCCCCCATCTCTCGCTCTCTCCCCCTCTTGCCCTTTCTATATAGAATCCTGTCCAATGCTTGTGATGCCCTTGCTGCACTGGACCTTGTGTGTGTGTGTGAGTGTATGTATTATGCAATGTTATTTGGCGAAAACAACAGAAAATCTATCAACTTGCATCTTTTTTTACACAATAGCATGGTTGGTTGGCTTCCAACGAAAATGATGTTGTCAGGAAAAATCAGAAAAACTTTTTCTTTTTGCACCAGAAACAATAGAATAGAGTGATGGTGAACAGGATTCCATTGGTAAACCTGATTTTGGAGGAGATGCAGATCGGGAATTTAATCGAGAATATAATCATTACTATCATTACTGTTATTATTATTATTATTGTTATTATTGTTATTATCATCATGTGAAACACATTCCCTGGTTCCAAACGTAGGATCCTTTTGTAGAGAAGAAGAAACAATACTAAATGGGAGGGGGAGAGGAAATATATAGGCTGCTACCGAGGCCGAGGCTCCTCCATTCGATTATGTTGACAAGTCTCTTAGGAGATTAGTAGTCTCTCGCTCTCTCTCTCTCTCTATCTCTCTCTCTCGCTCTCGTCCTTTCTTGCTATGAAACGGGAATGGTTTATAAGAACAACAACAACGAGAAACAATAGGAAGAAGAAGGGAAAAAAAACAGGCAAGCAAGACGGTCGGTTTGCCGCGAGAGAATGGATGAAATTGAAAACTACTACACAATACACCATAGAATCCTGTCCATATGTGTGTGTGTGTGTGTGTGCGGGTGTGTGTGCGGGTGTGTGTGTTTCAATTAAAATCTGGTAGAATCTGATGTTTCTCAACAAATCGGTGATTGGTGGCTGTTGGCTGCTGATGCTGTTGCTAAATTTTGATACCGGAAATGCAAGCAAAACAAAACAAAACCAAAAAAAGAATCCGCATCACTTTCCAATCGAAAATCTTTAAAATTGTTTACATTGACCTCCGAGATCCGAATCTTCAGGATCCTCAGCGAAAAACTTGGCAGCAGTACTCAAAGGGGATATTCTTCCCGAGCGAGGATTCTTCCGAGCAAGGATTCTCCAATTGTTCTCTCTCTCTTGTTTTGAACAAAAGTTTGTCTAACATCTGGTTGGCTAGGAGGAACTTAGATCGGAAGAGC
>JAOZJS010000681.1:0-22741 GCA_025882695.1 Amerodectes protonotaria
ATCTTCCGGTTGCAATTGGAAGTGTTCCAAATTGAAATCATCACCATCGTGATCATCATCGGAATATTCTCGTGTGGACATATCCGAACCACCGATGGTCACACGGATCGATGAATATTCGATACCATGATCACTGAAATAATCACGGATCAAATTTTTCCGTAGCTTTGGTGATAATTGAAAAAAATTATAGCCAGTTGCATCGCTCAAGGCGCCACCGAATCCGATGGTTTTTCGCACCTTCTGATCACCTTCTGGCAATTGCAACCGGATCACACGTCCATCGTTGGATCCTTGGATACCTGTTGCATTGGTAAAATGCAAATCTTCACGGGAAAATCGATCACCATCACAACTGGTGCTGTACGTTTGAACAATTCCCGGAGCGCTTCTGCGGATCGGCTTCAACGAATCACAATAGTGTTCATTGCAAACACAAACAGTGGATTCGTGGCCATAGTCTCGATGTTTGCAGCTGTCGCCGTTGGCACCGAAGGCCTGGTGGACGAATTGGGCTGAGAAGCAGCCAATCAAAAAAAGATTAGAGAAAACCAGGATCGAACGCATCTTGGGTCGGTGGTAAATAATCATCGTCGTGTACATGTCTTGTTCAAATAACGGTTTTTATACCAACCACCAACGAAGTAAATCAAAAACATTCGAGGACACGATTGCTTCAAGCAAAAGATAAATTTTTCTCGAAAATAAAACTTCTATCGTCTGATCGTTTGATTGATTTGGTTCGAATGGAAAAAAATTTGATTAAGTTAATCAAAATAAGATTTAACTGTTTTTCGAAATCAAAAATAAAAAATGGAAATCAAAGCCCATCAAAGACTGGTCGGGTCTTGGTGATGACATTGAACATCGAATTATTGTAGCATGGTATTTTTGATGGTTGATTTTTCAAGGATTTTTGATAAATTTTTTTTCGGCCATGTTCGATTTTGCTCCACATTCTTCATGGATTCATGGCTTTGGTAAAATCCTTCCAGTTTTCAAGCCAAAATATAATTTTAAACTAAAAAAATTAAAGCGCGGTTTTTTTTGAAATTCAAATCTCTCATACGTGCTGCCATCTCGTGAGCAAAATGAAAAACTACAGCTTTTAACAAATTCCACCAGATGGCGCTGAAAATCAATTCACTGATGCGTGCTGCCATCTCGTGAGCAAAATGGAAAACTAAAGATTTCAACCAATTCCACACCAGATGGCGCTGAAGTACTATTCATTTTTTTTTGATTTTATTATTCAACAGGTTATATTGATTGATTATGGGAATAATATCAAAATTGGATCATTTCCAGGTATTTTCCAATTTTTTTTTCGATTAGTTTTGATCGGGATCCTCATCCAAGTATTTTTTTTTTGATTTCAATTACAAGAGATTAACCATAAACCAACCAATCGAAACAACAAAAACATGCTCTTCAGGAAGCTTGGCTATCAACAATTTCAATATGAAGTGGACCGTGTGGATTGTTCCAAGTTCCGTATCTTTATTGTTGTTTTGGCCTAATCGGCTAATCGGTGCTTGTGGCGTTGATTGAGGGACATCGACGCAACCTTAAACACCTTAAAAGGATATCCACACCAGACACAAGTCGTTGGAACGATGAAAACGATGCAATCAATTTTATTCTCAAGTCTTGTTTTGCTTGGCGTTTTGGCCGAATTGGCCGTGGTTTTCGGTGCAGAACCATGCAAACATCGTGGATATGGCCACGAATCAACAGTTTGTGTTTGCGATGAAAAGTCATGTGATACATTGGATCCGATCAAAAAGAGCGAGCCCGGAATAATTCAAACGTTCAGCACGAGCCGTGGTGGAGATCGATTTGCCCGGGAAGAACTTAAATTCGATCAAGCATTAGGCGTCGATAAATATATGATACTGTTGCATCCGGATCAGAAGATGCAAAAAATCATCGGATTCGGTAGCACCATAACCGATTGCAGTGGACGTAATTTTATGAGTTTACCAGAAAAACTACGACAAAATCTGGTTCGTGATTATTTCAGCGATCAAGGTATCGAATATTCAATGCTCAAAGTGCCCATTGGTGATACGAATATGTCCATGCGAAGATATAGCTTAGATATGGCTAGAGATGATGATTTTGATTTTGAACATTGGAAACTACAACCAGAAGATTTGAATTACAAAGTAGACGATGCTTAATTCTGTTCTGTTTTGTCGTGTTTTCAATGTTTCACTTTCACTCTTTTTGGGTTTTTTTTTATTTGGATATTACAGATCCCATTCTTGAAGATGGTTGAAAAAAGCACCGCCGCCGCCGCCGATCGTCCTGTGAAACTATTCGCAACGGCGTTCACAGCACCGAGTTGGATGAAGAAAAAAAACTTGCATGACGATGGTGGCGTTTTAAAACTGGGACCAGGTGGAAGATATTACAAAGCTTTTGCTCAATATGTGATGAAATTCATGAAAGCATATGAAGAACGCAATTTTACCTGGTGGGGTATGACCATCTTGAACGCACCGGCCCTAGATCAATACGAAAGCGTAAATATGCCGGCCGAACAGCAACGAGATTTCATCAAACTAGATCTGGCACCAGAACTAAAAAAGAATGGTTTCGACAAGATCAAATTGATGATATTCGATTGGAGCATTCGGGAAATGAAGTTGTATTGTCATAAACTTTTGCATGATAAAGAAGCAGCAAAATATGTGTCGGGTATCGCGTTTCATTGGTATACGATGGTTGATTATGTTCGTAAGTATATACAAGATGTACACGAAGAATGGCCCGGCAAATTTATATTGTCCACAATGTCTAGTGAAGATTTTTACACCGATAGTTTGGGTAGTTGGCATACGGCACAGCACTATGCCGATGAAATAATTAAATGTATGAGATTTTATGTTACCGGATGGGTGGATCGTAACCTGATTGTCGATACGAAAGGTGGTCCAACTTATACGATAACAAAACTAAACTCTGCGATCGTGGTCAATGCTAGCGCTGGTGAATATTACAAACAACCACTTTTCTACGTTCTTGGACATTTTAGCAAATTTTTACCAGAAGATTCTGTTCAATTGAACTATACTGTTTCGAGGGAATTGAATGAATATGATCTGATTGCTTTCCAACGACCCGATGGTGGAAGAGTGATGATCATCATAAATCTTACTTATTATCCATTGAACTTTACCATAGTCGATCCTGAACATGGAATGGTGAAAGTTCCGGTCAAAGAATATGCTATAAAAACATTGCTTTGGTATTAGTCCCTCATCAGCTAATCGAAAAAATATTATCCCGAATAATATCCCGCCGAATGCAACAGGTGCTAAATAAAATTTTGGTGCTTTCCATATTGTTTTTTTTTTGAAAACGAGGTGGCAGCACATTTCCTTCTCAGCTAATAGCTGAGCTAATAACAAAATAATGTTGCTGGAAATTAAATTTTTGTGTTTTCCATTTTTGTGAACACTAGATGGCAGCACGTTTAGTGTTTATTGTTTGTGTTTTCCTCGCACAGTACGCCAGAAGGTTATTCTGAGTGGTGGAATATTATCAAAATTGGATCATTTCCAGGTATTTTCCAATTTTTTCGATTAGTTTAGATCCGGACTCTAATCCAAGTGTATTGTTCAAGATCACCATCAAAGATTAACCATAATTAACCAATCAAAACAACAAAATCGGCAGCAACAATGCTTTTCTTGAAGCTTCGCTATCAACAATTTAAGAATGAAGTATATCGTGGATGGTTCCAAGTTCCGTATCTTTATTTTTGTTTTGGCCTAATCGGTATCAGTGCTTGTGGTGTGGCTTGGTGGGCTTTGACGCAACCACCATACAAGGATATCTACACCAGACACAAATCACGCTATATTGTGGTCAGGCCGGATGATCCACGTTTGCAAAAGTATCCATTGAAATATATAACCGAACGTAATTTGGTGGAAAAACATCATCAACAGCAACAACAACAACAGCCGTAGAAAGTGGAGAAGAATCCGAATCCGAATGTTTTGTTTCTAGCTTGCTTATTTGCGAAAAAAAACCACACCTCTTGTAAAGTCTTAATTAGCGTATTCAATCTAAATATTGATGTTGATGATTGTTGATTGTGATCAATAAAAATTTGATTCAAATTTACCTAAGTGGGGCGGAACCATCGCCTATTGCGGATATCGGACGATTTCCCATAAACAAAACACTTGAGCTAGATTCAATTTCCTTTCGCAAATTATCTTCTCCCCACCCCCAAACGATATTTAATGGATGATTTTTGGCAAGGGAATCCCCAGGATTCAAAATCGAAAATCAAACTAAAAAGTTGATTTTGAAACACTTCCAAGTTGCGATACGATGCGATCGATTTCGTTGTTCTCAAGTCTTGTTTTGTTGGGCCTTCTGGCCAAATTCGCCACCGTGGTTTATGGTGCAGACCAATGTAAACATCGTAGCTTTGGACATGAATCTACTGTTTGTGTTTGCGATGAGAAAAGTTGTGATTCACTGGAACCATTGAAAAAAACCGAACCAGGAGTTGTTCAAACATTCAGTACAAGCCGTGGTGGCGATCGATTTGCACGTGAAGATGTTCATTTTGAAAAAGAACTAAGCGCCGATGGACATTTGATACTGTTGCATCCGGATCAGACGATGCAAAAAATCACCGGATTCGGCGGGGCCTTGACCGATATTAGTGGAGAGAATTTTTTCCAATTACCGGAAAAATTGCAACAAAATCTGATTCGTGATTATTTCGGTAATGAAGGTATCGAATATTCATCGATCAGAGTGCCGATCGGTGGTACGAATATGTCCGAAAGAAGATATACCCTGGATGATCATAGTGAGGATGATTTTGATTTTGAATTTTTCAAACTATCACGAGAAGATTTGAATTGGAAAGTAATGTATATGGCTACTGAATTTCATTGTACAATCGTGTTTAATTATTTTTTTTTCTTCTCCATTTTTCTCCCAGATACCAATATTGCAAATGATTCAAAAAATCACACCGCATCCAAAATCTTTGAAAACATTCGCTGCTGGATTTAATTCCCCGGGATGGATGAGTCAAAATGATGGAGAAGGCGATGGTGGCTCATTGAAAGGAGGCCCCGGCGGTGAATGTTACAAAGCTTATGCCAGATATTTGACACTATTCTTGCAACAATATCAACAACAACACAATATCAGCTTTTGGGGTTTGACCATCGTTAATGAACCACGGATGAATTATTATGCTAGTTTGAAGATGACCGCCGAACAGCAACGGGATTTCATCAAAAAAGATCTTGGCCCAGAACTACATCGGCAAGGTTTGGACAAGATCAAATTGATGATATTCGATTGGAATGTTCCGCAAATGAGAAATTATGTTGGTATGATTTTACGCGATCAGGAAGCTATGAAATATGTTTCGGGAATCGCCTATCATTGGTATGAAACGGATCAATTGAATCGTAAAATATTGGAGGAAACGCATCAAAAATGGCCAAATCAATTCATAATGTCTACCGAAGCAAGTGAACAATTCTATTCGGATAGTTTGGGTGTTTGGCATACGGCCAGAAATTATGCTGATGATATTATTAAGAGTTTGAAAAATTCCGTGTCCGGTTGGGTGGATTGGAACTTGATGGTGGACACCAAAGGAGGACCCAATTGGGTTTCGCAACATTTGAACGCTCCGGTCATCATCAACGCTACCAGCAAAGAATATTACAAACAACCAGGGTTCTATGCTATGGGACATTTTAGTAAATTTTTACCACCAGATTCCATTCGATTCAATCACACCGGACAAGAAGTGGATTCCATCTACGATATGGTTGCTTTCCAACGACCAGATGGTGGAAGAGTGGTGATCCTGCTAAATCATGGCTATGATGTGGAAAATTTTACCATGGTCGATCCTCAACATGGAATGGTCAAATTTCCTCTTAAAGGACAATCGATTAAAACATTGCTTTGGTATTAGCCAGCCATGAAACAAATGTAAACATATCGTCGCTAAATAAAAACAAAAAAAAATTTGAAAAATTTGAAAAAAAAATTGTGTTGTCAATTTTCATCACGAGATGGCAGCACTGGTATTTTTGAACGCCTCGTTTTCGAACGTTTTTTTTTCGGTTCGAATTCGAATTAACGGTTTCGGTATTTTCCGTTTTATTACCGTTTATTATATTCAAAAATTGGTTATAATGATTATTTTAATTTGTTCCATCAATCTAATATTCATCAAAATTTATCAACTATCATCATGGACATCAAGGAAAACGAATTAAATGCTACAAATGTTTGCGCCCCAACAAAAATCAGCTTCTCCTCAAGATCATTGTCAAATTTCAGGTTGGTGTTTGTTATTCATGTTTTGGTTCAGATTTGTCTTTTCCGGGTAACATCTCAAAATTCCGATGATTTCATTCTAAAGAATATGAGAAAGGAAAAAATACAAAAATCAAAGCTAAGCTAGAAAGTTTTACCCGAATGATTTCATGAATTTTGTCCCGGCCGGGATAATTGAAAAATTCATCACAATCCATCAGTGGTGATGAAGGGATTCGTTGATGGACCATGTCATGAATGTTGTCGCCCGGTGCAGCGCCAGATCGTTTACCACCAGCTCTCCAATCTTTGGAGAAAGTAATCTGCGACCATGTCAATGGTAGATGGTCCATCAGCAACAATGTCACCATTACCAACAAACATAGGGACAAACGTAGTTGAAATTTTTTAGCTGGCATTTTCTGCTGATGTTTTGTCGATGTTTACGATGTTGTCGTTGAGTTTGATTCGAATGGAACATTCTGACCATTCTGGTCGTCTTTTTATAGGCGGAGCACATCGGAAACGTCCGGTGGGACGTTTATCTTGTTCCACTAAGATTTTTGTTTCTTGAACTAATTTCTCTGGAATTAGAATTTTGAATCAGAATTCATCAGAATATATTAGCATCAAAACCTAAGAAAATAGAGAGAAAAAAAAATACCATCCGGTCCATTTGAATCGGTCCAGAAAAAATAAGATGAATAGCGATTTGGACAGCAAAAAATTTCAGAATTTTGAATTTCTAATTTTTGAATCCATATGGATGATGAAAATTGAAAAGTTTCAACATTTTTCTGCCTCCCCTTCTCTTCACTCTTCTTTGAATCTGACTCAGAGATGTCCAACCCATTGCTCATGAGTGATCCTATTTTTTCAGGAAAAAGTTTTTTTTAGCAAAACAAAAATTACGTACTTGATTTCTTTCAAGGAAAAAAAATTTCAAAAAAAATGTCCGAA
The DNA here is from genome assembly GCA_025882695.1 of Amerodectes protonotaria. Lineage (NCBI taxonomy): Eukaryota > Metazoa > Arthropoda > Arachnida > Sarcoptiformes > Proctophyllodidae > Amerodectes > Amerodectes protonotaria. The sequence continues at coordinate 7,282 of JAOZJS010000681.1, forward strand.
GAAAATTTTAATATTTTTCAATCCCAGAAAAAAAACGTTCCCAAAAAGCATTTCCGAAAATTTTGGCAACAACATTGGTCCAACTGGTCCGACAAAGTGCTTTTTAAGAAAAATTTTTTTATTATTCAAAATACATTCAGCATTTATTTTTTTCTGGTCCGTGTATAATAAATAGTAAATTATCACAAATACGTCAAACAAAAAATTTTTTTTTGAAAAAATTCGAAATTATTCCATTGACTATGATCAAATGATGATTGAAACAATCAATCAAACTCAAGAGTTTGTGAGAGAGCAAAGTGAGTTTTCTCTTGCGTTGCTTGTTCAGAATGATTGAGTATTTGAAAATTCAAAATTTGTAAAAAAAAATCGAAAATTGGTAATAATTTGTTACCGACTCGATATATCAATTATTACAATGAGACATAACTTTTCTAAAATTTTCCAAAATTCTTTGATAGGTCGGATCCAGATCCACATCGACCATCAGATCATCGTTGTTGTTGTTGTTGTTGTAGCATGATAGTGTTGATCCATGAATATTGTTGGATTGACGCATTGTATTGTAAGAATTATAGTTGGTGTTACCATGTTGTTTCTCCCAGCTCTTTTTGCAATAAATCTGCGATGAATTCAACGAATAAAATGATTGACATTTGCTTTTTTTGATGGTATTGTTCGACAGCAATGTTTGATTATTATATTCGTGCACCAACAACCGTAACGTGCACGGTAATTGTTCTTTCATGATGCTATGATGTGTTATCAATGATGATATTGAATGAAATTCCTTGTGGAAACCCTAAAAAAAATTTGAACCAATTATTTCATTGCGGACCACAGCTTTTTTTTGAACAACCAATATCAAACCTTGATTTTGAATATTTCATCACCGTTTCGCAGGATAAGATAATGTGAAACACCTGTATGATTATAATCATACGGTACTCTAACTGTTAATGCATAGCATCCATCATTTGATGAAGATTTCCTGACCACAAACGATCCGGTCGGGCAATTTTGTATTAATTTAATGGCCTGTTCCCTACTAATCGTACCATAATACCAATTCTCATTGTTCAATGGATCTTGGTTGGCCATGTCATTCTTTTCATAGAGATCAATCGGTGGTTCCAGTGATACATAACAGCTACCGGAAGATGTTTGCACCGGTAATCGGTGCCGATCCACATGGCCAATATCCATTGAATATAGTTGATTATCATTCAACATTACCGGTGGATGATGATGATGATGATTTTTCATATTCAACATTATCTTTCCATCGCCCTTATTCTTGAAGCTAACGATCGGTATTGATCGATTTTGATGATTCTTCATCATCATCATCATCGGATCGTTGTTGGGGCAATGATGATAATTTTTCGTCGATGGCAAGTTTTCGTCGATCGATCGATTGGTCGATGATTCTAGATCATTTCCGATCGAAACCGATTGATAGCAAAGATTGTTCATTGGACTTAGATTGCCAACAAATGAATGTGTTGAATTGTGTTTCTGGTTCAATATCTTCATCTTTCTGGACCTTTGCCATGAACGAAAATGTTGAAACAAAACATTATTACCACCATTCATTGTTGTATTGATGGCATTCAATGAATGAACAATATTGTTGACCATTCTTTTAGCGTAGATATTTCCACCATACGATGAAGCGCAGTGCTTTTCTTGCACAGCGAATCCCATTCGTGGTTTAGTTGGTGTTTGTGTGTGTGTGCGAGTGTGTGTTGATTTGTTTTGATGAAATTTTGCTTATTATTCTTATTCTTATTCTTAGTATTATTCTTGCATTTGTTTTTATTATAAAAACACACATGCACACATTCAGTTGATGTTGAAGATGGATGCTGTTGAAATGTAGTGTTTGCAGTTGGTTGGTGGCAAAACCAAAATAATCTTCTTTATAACAACAACAACAACAACCAGAACCAGAACAATAATAAAAATAATAATAATAATTTCCGTGCACTTGGTTTTTGGCCACCACTAGAGATGATAATCATCGTTGCACTGGACACATTCAAAAATTGCAGACCAACACACGCACACACACAGTGGCAATGTTAAGAATGCGTATGTGTGTGCGTAAGTGTGTGCGCAAGCTTCTAAAATGAATGTGTGTAGCACATGCATGCCACCGAACGCTATTTCGAAGACGCTTGATTTTCTTGAAGCTCAAGAAGTAGTATTTACTTGATCAAGAATCAACAAGCCGACCGACCAAGCGACCAACTTGATGAAACTTGTTCGGTCGGTCGGTCGGTCGGTTGTCGTCTTGGTCGTCGTCATCATCATCAGCGACGTTCGGCGACGTCCGTATAGCCGCGCGCGCGATCATGATAGTTGATCTTTGGCATTTTTTTCCTTTTTTTTTTTGCTTTTCTTCTTCTTGCTGTTTTTGTTAATTGTAAGGTTTAGCTTTCCGAGCGCTCCAAAAGTTGGCTGGTATGCACTTTGCCATTGGTATGCGAGCGAGCGAGAGATGGCCACCAACCATAAACGGACGTTTAGTCCATTCTTCACGATGAAGAAATTTTTTTTTGAAAAGAACACACACCAAGATCTATTGTGTTAGGGCCGGACTTAGTAAGAGAGAGAGAGGGAGAAAAATGGCACACCGAAAAACAATCCAGACAACAACAACAACAAGAATTCATATTATAAACACATTCCAGACATGTGGTGGTCATTTTGTTGATTGCAAATTTTTTTTTGCTGGGTGCTGCTGCTGCTGCTCCTTTTGTCTTGAGCCTTGTATTGGTTTTACCATATTTGAGGCTTGAAATTAATTTGTTTGTTTGTTTGTTTTACGCTAGTCAGTGCCGGCCCACGGCATTTTGTCGGATCACACACACACAAACACACACGACCGAGTGGTCAAACTGCGACGAACCCAGAATGAACCCCGATAGAAAATAGAATCAAGGTCCGATAGACACAGATCCGTGTAAAATCACCCATCATCATCGTGGAAAATAGTAGACATTTTTGCAAGCAAAAAAAAATTTTCTCCCTCGTCGTTTCCGTTTTGATAAGACACAAGGAATTTAAATCATTCATTTTCCCCGGGAATTCGCTATTCGCGCTATTCCCCGATTCGACCTCGAAGAGTGTTCGAAGAAAAAAAAATCCGTGCATGTCACGGAAGTGTGCGCATCTCTCTTGCTCGCTTTTTGCACATCTTCTGTCCAATATTTAACCCCTGGCCAACCACTAATTATATCATTATGTAGTGGAGTGTAGTGTTTAGATTGCCGTTTTAAAAAGAATAGCCAATGGCCAGTAGTATTATTATTAGCATTTGATGATGGTAATTTTAGCACAAACACACACACACACACGCTTATACATTTAGTATAGTAAAACGAAAAACCCCTTAAAAAAACTTTAAAACGCACACATCTTACACATCTTACACAAGTCTGTTAATTGATGCGACGACCACTGTCGGCTAAAAGGTCGGCGGCGGATGCATGTACAGATAGATTGGGTAGGTGGGGCGGGCGGGCGAGGTTGTCGTAGGGAGACGGGGTGGGGATAAGTGCGCGATGAACACAACCAACCACCAAACTTTTAAGATTAAGCTCTTTGATAGTGGCCAAAATGTTGATGATGATGATGAACGAATCATTCTGGATCTTAAGTGGCCACGGTTAGGTTAGGCAAGGTTACGTTAGGTTAGATATTCTTCTACTACTCCGTCTTCGAACATCCCCCAAAAACTTGTTTAGCATCATCACTAGTAATAGTAGTTATATAGTGTAATCAAAGTGTATTGCAAAAAGATTAGCACAATTTCCACGAAAACCCCGTCCGAAGGGGTATGTTCGGTGTGTGCACTTCGAAAAACAACAACAACAACAACAAGAAACAACAAGCAGCTTAGATGAGATCAAGAAGCGGGAATTATATGCTTGAATTATTGTCCGCGCGTGTGTGCGTTTCGTTTTCCGTGATGGATTAATTTTGATGATGATGATGATAATCATAAAAGGATTATGCACGTCAATCTTTTTATATATGGTTCTCTAGCGGCGCACCAACACCACCAACACCAGCGCGAACCTACACCGACCAACAATATGTCCGGCATGTAGGTTCGGTGGTGTGTGTGAGTGTGTGTGTGCGCGCGCGATTATACATTTTACAAATTCAATTTAACAAATGGTGAATATCATCCACACACACACACACAATGGAAGTGGAGCATAAGAACAGCAAAAAAAAATATCAATCAAAAAAAAAAACAGAAGAAAAAAAATCGGTCAAGAAGTGGTAATAATAATAATAATTTTTTTGGTTCGGAAAATTTGTTCATCACATCATCATCATGTTATGTAATAATAATAATTCAGAAAATGAAACAATTTTTTTTATGAAATGAAATAGATAGAAAACACAATAAAGCAAAGCACACAGACACACACAGAGAGAGAATTCAAACAAGCAAACACAAACAGAAACACACACACAGAATATAGCAGATATTTTGATATTTGAACATCATATAACAGATATAGAACAGAAATTGTATTAACAAAAACACAATAATTTTCAAGAAATAAATGGATGGACTGTCAAGCTTGGTTTGGTTGGGGGGTCAGGTTGGATCGGGAGTTAGTTAGGTTAGGATTGGGGCTGCGTTTGGTTGGTTTGGTTTGAAACATTTCCATTCATCATCATCTTATTTTTGATTCTGGTTTGCAGAATCATTTTTGTTGTTGTTTTTGTTATTGAAGGGGACACACACACACTCAATCATTGGGCCGCACACTTGAGAATCTTGATGATTCACATGATCCATTGAAGATTCAATGAAAAGTATAACATGGGGGAAAAAATAAGGGGAAAAGGAAATCACACCAGTTTTGAAATGAAAGCGAGAGAGCGAGAGAAAAAAAAGCGCGCGAAAAACAAAAAATAGAATAAGTTTGTTGCAACATGATGGTGAAACGGTGATATTAATGGTGATGTTGTCCACAACATTTTTCTTTTCTGTTGCAGGTTAGATTTGGATGTTCCAAGGATGTTCCAAGGATGTAAATGAAAATTTATGATACACACACACACATCGAATCATCGTTGATAATGATGATGACCATCCGATGACCATTCCGGAATTCCATGAATAAATCATTTGTGTTCCAAACAACAAAAAGAAAGAAAGTTTTCCTGGAACAACACACAGCAAAGCAGCAGCGTACCATGGCGTCGCAGAAATCTCAATACAAGACATCATAATTTGAGTCAATTATGATGTGAGAGCCACGTTATTCTTGCCGAAAAGAAGAAGAAAGTTGAAACGCCAACAAATCAGAATCAGAAAACAGGCAAGCAAGAAGAATTCCGGGCATCTCTTCAACAATATGGGTGTGTCTATGTGTGGGTGTGTATTATTATTATTATTGGTTTGACCACCACTAATGATGATGATGGCCACGATCAAGACGATGTTTGAAAGCCAATTCCAATAACTACAACAAGAAGAAGAAGAAACTTGGCCCACTTTCATTACGGGTCCAGCAGGGGCTTTTGTGTGTGTGTGTGTGGCTGTGTGTGTTCGTTTTTTAATCAAAAGTTTCCCATCTTGAATTGAAACTTTCGTTGGGGCCCAATCCACCACCACCCGTAACAGAATCGGTAGATGTTGCCTGTCTTGACAGTGTGGTTGGCCTTGGCGGTACCGGTGGTGGTGGTGGTTTCGGTTTCGAGGACAAGGATGATGGTTGCGGTTTTGGTTTTGGTTGTTGTTGTTGTGGCTTAATTTGATGAAGATTTAAACGATTTTCCGGTATTTTCAATTCAATCGTTTGCCTATTATCGTTGATATTGTTGGAACCGCCCACATGGGTGGTCGGCACGCCACTCCCCGATTGTTGGCCGGCCGCCACCTCCAATAAGCTATGTTTGATGCCGTAGCCAAAATAGATGAACAATCCTGGTGGAGAAAACCGGAAACAGAGAGGGGGAACAAGAGAAGTTTTTGAGAAAATCAGAAAATCAAAAAATCCAAGAAATTTTCCAGGAACAACAGCAAGCAACAACTTCAAAAAAAAGTGCGCGAAAATTCAAACCAAATATACAAACCGATAGTCATCCAAATGGTGAATCTGACCAATGTTAATATGGAAAGTCTTAGTATGAGGTAAATGTTAATTATGATTGCTATGGCAGGCACGAACGGAACTCCCGGTGCTTTGAATTTCAAATTGCACCTAAAAAAATCAAAATTTGAAACAAAAAAACGAAAAAAGAAGAAGAGAAGAAGAAGACATTTTTCGGTTATATAACGGTATAACAATGGCTGTTGGGCAGAGAATAATGCTAATGCTAATAATCATCATTTTCGGTCGGTCGTCTCGGGCTGACATCAGCAAGAAAGAAGAAGAGAAAAAATCCCCGCAGTAGCCAGCCAGCCAACAAAATGACAGAATTATTATATAATATTAATATAATATACGCATATATAATTCATTCACATTCACATTTCTCTCAAGCAGCAGCAAAAAACAATGGCGGAAAACAACAAAAAACGGTTTTCAGGTGTTGGCTTACCTGATTTGTGGCTGTCTAGATATGGCAAGAATTATAATGACAATGGAAAGTAGTAGAACGAAAAATACGAACAATACAAAACGATTGTTCCAATGTAGTGAATTTATGTGCCATGCTAAAAGCACATCAAAACAGATTACCAATAGAAGAAATGTTCCAACCAAACGGGCAACATAGATTCCGCTTTCGTCGGTTGCTGGAGTGTTCACTTGCCAACCATATGGAAACAGGTATACTAATAATTTTTCATATTTATCCAAAATTCCATATCTAGGTGTGTAGGTGGGTGGGTGTAGGTGTGGGCGGGGTGTGTGGAGTGGGTAATGAATAAACCGGAAAGATATAACGGTATTATTAGATAATAATATAATTACACACATACCTTCGGCTGCTGCTACCGCCATGTTGATATGGAACAGAACCGTATTGTAGTCCGGCAGCGCCTGGCACTAAAAATTCATCATCTTTACTACCTTGTCTTGACCAATTTGGATCATAATCTTCGCTTTCGGATGATTCAAAAATAGGTTTCGAATAACATTGTTGTCTGGTAACCTGATTGATCATCATCATTGGTGGTGGTGGTGCACCACCGGCATTCGGTTGTGCAGCCATCATGGTGGTGGAGGGTGGTGGCATTGCCTCCACCATGGGCGTGGCACAAGCCGACCGTATGGATTGTGGTAATAGCTCGATCAGATTGGTTTTGGTTGGCTGATATCGTAACAATAGAACACAAGCGGAGACCAAGGTGTACGCCATTAGGGTACCGATGGACATCATCTCGACCAGAACCTCGAGGGACATGATCAATGCAACGAATGCAGTGAATGCACCAAGGATGATGGTGGATTTCACGGGAGTATTGGTAAGGGGTGATATTTGTGCAAGTTCCGAGAATAACAATCCATCTTTGGCCATCGCATAGACCACTCTGGGCATTGGAAACTAGCGGAAACAATGATACACAAGATGTATAACGGATTAGCCGAACCGGAACTGAAGCGGCCACCACCGAAGATACTTACCATCGAACCAAACATGGATACGAACAAACCGGCCAATGCACCGGTGGCTGCGATCAATTTGCAACGATTGGCTCCAACATAGGCAAACATTTCGATTATTGGCGAATTGGTATCGATCAATTTGTAAGGTACCACCAATGTTACGATCAACCCCGAGGAAACATACGAAACCAATGCGATGATCATGCTGCTCACAATGGCCGTCGGTATTGATCGTTGAGGATTCTCGGCTTCTTCACCGGTGGTGGCGATTATATCGAAACCGATGAAAGCATAGAAACAAGTGGCCGCACCGTTCAGGATGCCGGACCAACCGAACGGTGCAAAACCGCCATGCGATGACCAATTATCGAAATCAATGTAAAACAACGAAGCGGCCATGATGAAGAACCAAACGGAGAAATTGATCGCATTCAGGATGTTGGTGAACAGCAAGGATTTTTTCACACCCGCAGCCAATATCAATGTCATCAAGGCGGTCAACAATGCTGCAAACAGATCCGGTGTGTGGCCAACAAACGTGCCCAGTTTGGATCTGATCCACGATTTTATGCAACCATCGTACATGGCATCGATGGATGCGCTGATGGCTGCCGCTCCTGCAGCTGTACCGATCAAATATTCCAGGATCCTTCAAACCGGAACCGGAAATGCAAAAAAACAACAACATTCAAAATTTGACGATTATTATTGTTGTTAGCGGTGGCGCCCAAAAACTTACATGTTCCATCCGATTACGAATGCGATGAATTCGCCCACGGTAACATAGCTGTACATGTAAGCTGAACCTGTGTGTACCAGGGGGTGTGAGAGATGTGATTAGATTGTTCCGTTTGGGTTTCACAAAACCGGAAGTGAACACCTACCGGAAGTGTTTGGCACTCTAACTCCAAATTCTGCATAGCAAACGCCTAAAGATTTTTGTTTTTGTTTTTATAATTGAAATATTTAAGTTTGATAATAGGATTAGGATTAATTAGGATTAATTCTTATTTATTTTTCCCAGATTCTATCCGTACCAGATAAAAGACTTGCTACACCGGCGATTATGAATGAAAAGATCACAGCAGGTCCGGCTAAATTTTTGGCAACCATTCCAGCCACTAGATAGATAGATAGACAAGTGAATGCAAAGCAAAATGGTACGTTTTTTGGATACGTTTTAGTAACAATACTAATCCATTTTTGAATTTTTGCTAAAAATAGTTTTGTAAAAAAAGTGGCAAAAGAAAAGTTTCGAAACCTAAATACATTCCAGTGCCTACACAGCTTCCGACTCCAAGTGATACTAGATCTCGAGTTTTGAGACATTTCTATTGTTTCCGGAAAAAAGCAATAACAACAACAACAACATTATTACGATTATTAGTATCATTTAAATTGATTGTTGGATCCGAAAATCCTGCTGGAACTGCCGCCAACGCGACCGTCACCACTTACCTCCAATCTGACCGTTGTCTGTTCCGTTTGATCCGGTTCTTTCGTACGAAGCAGTTTACCAACAATTATCATAAATTTGGACAGATTTAGTTTGTCCAAATTTAATTCGTGCATTGTTGCCCGAGATTGTTGGTGGTGGTGTCTTGGTGTGTGTGTTTGAGAAGCAAGCCAACAAATCAGAATGTGCAACCAGAATATCAGTGCATGATTCTGTTTCCCGAAAAAAAAATCGTTTGGCGTGATGATGAAACTGTTGAATTAATAATGATAATGATCTTTGGATATCCCGCATGGACACCAAGCTTATTCTTTCAACAACAACAACAACAATGGCATATCACAATGCTTACAATGCAATGTTCATTCGGGTAACCATGAAATGAAAAGCCAAGGGATGTTCATCATCATCATTAATATAGAGAATAATATAAATCAAGAATAATCGAACAACAACAACAACAACAACAACGATAATAATTGCAAGAAGAAGTACAACAACAACAAGAATAAGAATAAGAACAAGAAGAATCCATAGCCATAGCCATAGTGTTAAACCGTAAGAAAGTCACACAGCACGAACTACTACGGTATATTCTGGACAAATTGACACGGACACAAACACACACACATACACATAGAAAAATAAGGGCTTGATTTGGTAGCCAACCAGAAGAATTGTGTACATTGTGTGTGTTGTTCCAACTGCTGGATTCCCACCACTTATTTCCACGACTATACGACTACGGGTTTTTTGTTTTTTGTTGGTCGGGAATATATCGATTTGAGTGTGCGAACTAGCGCGCCAAGGCGCTTGCTCCAAGCACATTCTGGATTCTGGATCGGGCGCCCAAACAAGAAGAGGAAGAGAGCGGGAGCCATGAAGAAGTACGGGAATACCGAGCCTGAGTATTTGCTGATAATAATAATAATAAAAGTAAACTAGTGAAGAAGAAGAAGAAGAATACTGGTGAAGATACAGAGAGAGAGGAAGCCCAAACAAGCAGAAGGGAAACGTCCACAGAATGAAGACTATTCTGTGTTGGATAAACTGGGCATATCGAAATGATGGAACAAAAAAAATTCTCACTCTCTCTCGCTCTCTCTCTCGCTTGTGTTCGGGTATCGCGTTGGCGTAAGCAACAAATTCTCATTGTGTTGTTCCAGGACCACTCCACACAACAACAATAGAAGAATATTGTGATGATGGCATTTGAAGACGAAAGAAGAAGAAGAAGAAGAAGAAGAAGCTGAAAATTGATTTCGATAACAATTCAATTAAAATTGATTGTTCCCGTTTGTTCGTGTTCGTTTAAATGTAAATGATACGACACCACGATATTCTCGCTCTCTCTCTCTACGTCATTACAAGTTCCAGGAAACGAATTGATGATAATAATAATAATTGTGCTGCAGCCACGACACAACGACAACGACAACGCAGACAACGAAGAAAATGTCCTTGGCAGCCATGAATCGTGTCACATTTTCCATCAAACAATGTTGGAACAAAATGCAACGAACCAAAACCAATGTTCCGGCCGTGGATGGTCTGGACGAAACACAATTGAATAGATGTTTGACCACGTTGGACATAACATTGTTGGGCATCGGCCATATGGTTGGTTCGGGTGCATACGTTTTGACATCGTCGATTGCCAAAAATGTTGCCGGACCTGCCATCGTTCTATCGTATATCATTGCCGGATTCGCTGCGTTTCTTTGTGCGCTTTGTTATGCTGAATTCTCGTCCAGATTCCCTAAATGTGGTTCAGCCTATTCTTGTAATTGATTGATTTGACTTCAATTCTTTCTTCATTTCTTTTTTCTGGTGGTGTGATGAACATAATTGAATTGATTTTCTTTTCTTTCATTTCATTTCATTTGCTTCCCCTAATTAAGATGCATACATCTCGTTGGGTGAAATATGGGCGTTTGTGGTTGGCTGGAATATGGTATGACAATTGACAATTGATTGTAATTTCCACAATTACCATTTTCTCAATCTTGATTATCATGTGTCCAAACAGATTCTGGAGAACGTGATTGGCATAGCTGCGGTTAGCCGAGCTTCATCTGCATATTTGGATTCGACCATTGGCGGCGAGATACGTAATCATACCAATGCTTTGATGAGTTCTTTGCTTGGCCATACATTGACCAACCATATGGACATAATGGCCGGATTGATAGCGATTGGTTTTGCATTCTTCCTGACCACCGGAATGAAGACCACCACCTATATTAACAATACATTCTCTATTATCAATATGATTGCCATTACCATCATAATCATTGTTGGTGGTTACTTTTCCGATTTGGACAATTGGAAAAATGTCCAGGGCGGGTTCATGCCGTACGGTTGGAAGGGTGTGTTCGCTGGTAGTGCATCCTGTTTTTATGCTTATATTGGTTTCGATTCGATCGCTACCAGCGGTGAAGAGGCACACGATCCACAACGATCCATACCGATCGCAACGTTTGTGGCCATGATCATAGCATCGATTTCTTATGTGGGAGTCTCAGCCGTATTGACCTTGATGTATCCGTATAATCAGATATCGGAAGAATCCGGTCTACCGGATGCACTGGGGGCACACGGAGCGGTTTGGGCCAAATTCGCCGTAATCATTGGAGCCTGTTGCGGAATGGCCACCGTGCTGATCGGTACGATTTATTCCCTGACCAGAATCGTCTACGCCATGGCCGATGATGGCCTGCTGTTTCCTTGGATGGGCTATGTTAATGCTAAATCACAAATCCCTTTGTTTGCAATGTTCTTTTTCACCGGTTTCGGTGTACTTATGGCCATATTCATGGATATTACCACTTTGGTGGAGATGATGTCCATCGGAACATTGATCGCCTATCTGGTGGTCAGTGCATCGATCATTGTTGTCCGATATCGGAAACCGAACGTGGTCCAGTTGACCAGAACCGGCCAAGACGAAGAAGAAGCTGCTGCTGATCAGGCGAAAGCCAATGAAGGAGAAGAGGATAGTCTGCTGGAAGATGCTGGCCGAGATTATAATCCGTTACGGGATACATTGAAAGGGATGTTCAACAAAGAAATCGTTCTGAACAGTTTGAATAATTATTTCCACGATTCATTGATTTCATTCTGTGTACTGTCCATCGTAATCCTGTCCGCTTTATTCTGTTTGTTATGCAAGCTATTCCAAAAGGTAGGCCACCACCCCCTTCCTTTCAACATGATTATCAACGGACCTAACGATTTGATTTCCGTTTTCCAGGACATTGACGAAAAACTACTGACATTCTTGTTGAGTTTAGTGGCAACACTACTGATCATACTGGTGGTGATCATCCACATGCACAAACAAAATGAGGAAATTCTTCGCTACAAAGTACCATTCGTACCATTCATCCCATTATTATCCATATTCTTCAATGTATCACTGATTGTCAATCTAAATTGGTTAACCTGGATGCGATTCATCGTTTGGATGACCATTGGTAAGACCAACAGGTTTTCAGGATTCTTCAGGAATTTAATTCTCGTTCTGTTCAGGATTTTCCGTATATTTTTGCTATGGTATCAAATCAAGTAAAGCTGATTATAATTCTGATTTACGGGAGAAAATCAACGTGGACAACATGAAAAAATGGAATTCATTTGATTCAAGCCAAAATGAAGATATTCTAATGACAAGAGAATGATAATCTTTGGCAATTATCCCGATTATATCCAAAAGTCCCCTCAGATCCCAATTATTAAAAAAATATCATATTTTGCCGCCATTTCTCATTTCAAAATTTTAAATTCATCATCCTAGTTCCTCCCTCTCTCGGTTACAATTTTATTCAATTTGATTTGATTTTTTTTAAACTTGACTTGTAGCTCTTTTTTTTCGGTGTGTTCCGGTGAAAGCGATGTTGATTGTTGTGATCAATCGATTTCATCGATGATGTTTTTGAAGACCAAACCGGGTGCCAATTGACCATTTTGGTTTGAATGGAAATTTTGGCTCTCGAAAATCGATACTCGATTCAATCAGCTGTTTTCTGGTCGAGCATTTTTTGGCGCACTCGTGGTAGTGCGGCTGCGCCACCAAGAGCTCATTGTGATGTTTTCACCGAAGTTTTTCATTTGAATGGTTGGTGGTCAGCATGTCAAGCGATTGAATCCAACAACAAACACCACCATTAACCACAATTCTCATGGCAGGATCCTATCTGGAACAATTTCTTGAAAGTAAATTATCATCATGAAATCATTTCGATTTTCGAGTATTGAAATTCTTATTTTTTTTGGTTTGTTTATGTCGATTTCAAGGCATTCAAACGCTTCCTTGTGATTTGACCAGAAATTTAACATTGATCCACAATCTAGATGTCAAAGTTCAAGGTGAATTTTTAAGATTTTCAAAAAAATTTTCCAGAATTTGAATTTCGTCTTCCATTTCGAATGATTAGATTTTGTCAATTCTGCTGAAAAACTATCCGATGATTATGTGAAGAATGCCAACGAATTGAAGCCAGACGATAAGAAATCCTACTACAACACCATAATGGGCCATATGGATAAAGCACAGATTTTGTCGGAGGAGAAAAAAGAATTAGCCCATCAAATCTACAATATGGTTGATAAGCACATCCGCAGATTGGATACAGAATTGGGTAAATTCGATATCGATTTGGAAGCGGATATAAAAGAAGCAACCACCAGTGGCGGTTTGAAAAAGAAACGACCAAAATCTTCGACCAAAGAAAAACCATCATCCATCAAATCGACGGATAAATCTGATTCTGAAGAAAATACTAGGAAAAGAAATAGCGATTCATTCCATTCACCGAATGGTAATCCCAAGAATAGCAGCAAGATGGTAACATCGAAAGAATTGATTGATATGGAAGTTGATCCAAGTAAGTGCTTGATAATCGAGAAAATTGAGAGGCTTTGATCATTTCATTTTTCAAATGAATTTCTTGTTTATTTTTCAAAAAATTCCAGACGAGCCACTTTACTGTATTTGTCATCAAGTTTCATTCGGCGAAATGGTCGGATGTGATGATCCAGATTGTGTAAGTACATTTGTTTACCCTAAACATGGAATCAAATTCCAAAAATAATTGATTCAATTTTTCATTTTGAAAACAACAAAAAAATTTCCTTCAGCTCATCGAATGGTTTCATTTTGCATGTGTTGGTCTTGTATCGAAACCCAAAGGAAAATGGTATTGTCCTCAGTGCACGACCAAAAGGAAGAACAAACAGACTTGAAGCATCTCGGAAACGGACACAAATCGAAAATCTGCAATTAGAAACATGAACATCGAAAATTATTTCTTGAAATTTTATTTTTTCAATTTTTTTTCTTATTTTCTTGCTTGTAATAAATGAAAATTTTGGTTTTAAAAGTTGTCACTTGTTTCTCAGCGCCATCTGTTGGTGACCATCGAAATATATTTTGAAAGTGACTAATTCAAACTTGCTCTTTCGTAATTCGTGGCGCTTTGGTGTTTGACCGATGACAATCATCGTTGCTCATCATCGAATCATGTTGCCAATCACAGTTTCTCGATTCATTCGCTCGCTGGCTCTCGCCCTGGATGGTCGTCGTCCTCACTGGCTCACTCGTCTTGGTTGGCGTTGGTTGGTGGTTGTCCTCTTTGGTCCTTCTCGTATTGGCATCTCCTTCCAAGTGGTAAGTCAATGATTGATTTTGTTTGCCATTATTCTAGTTCAGGCTTAATTTGTTAGAAGTTAGATGAAGTTAGTTTAGCAATATTTTTTTCTCAGTTCTTAGTTCGCAGATAATTTGATCCATCTAGAATCTGAATTTTGAATATCGTTAATTTTTGTTAATCACAATTGCCAGAATAGAATAATGATGAAGTTAGCTATCATTTGATTTAATTTCTCGTCGATCAATCCCTAAGATTAGCATTAAAATTAGCAATCTTATTTGTTTTCCCGATCAGTTTCCCGATAATTTCAGGCTAATCTCTTCAAAATTCGATTATCTTAGCCGAATTTTTAGCTCAGCTAAATACGTTATCTCTTATCTCCTTAATCCATTCCGCTAACCTTCGCCCGGCCCTACGGCCACAAATTTTTAACCCCTTGCCCTTCTTTTTTTTCCAGGATCAGTGCCGCCACCTGTTGCTCAAACTTTCTACCCTAAAGCTTTGTTCCTCTTTGGAACATGTGGTGCCATCTGTTGCTGAAAATGAGAAATGCTTCGTTTCGAAAATTTACTGATTAATGTGGCAAAAATTTCTGATTGAATTTTGATGGAAAATCTTTATGGAACACATTTACGTTGGCTGATCAAACTTTGGAATGGACACTTGGACTTGTTCGCATGCTCAACTAATACTTGCTGTGATGGCCGATAGGAGTCCATTCAAATTCGCGCTATTTTAGATAGTTTTTTTTCCGAATTTTGTGCCTA